>JAOTRQ010000005.1:1828422-1839246 GCA_028565875.1 Hoplisoma paleatum | reverse complement strand
GACACAAACTGCCGGAAACAAATTCCTTGTGTGTGTAAACATACTTGGCCAATAAACCTGATTCTGATTCTGATTATAGCTTTTTAAATATAACTATCAGAAGAAACTAGGACTATATATGATTGGCTTGACAACTATTAGGTGACAGTCTTTCAGTTTTTCTTGTCACTAACCACCTTGAAAGTATGATGTCACATTTTTACGAGTTCACTTTTTTGCTACCTTGTTGAAAATTCATTGGCTGATGCTCAGGTTTGTCTTGTGATGCTGATACTGCCATGGATGTGCTATGATTGCTGTGCCATTTTCCATAGTAGAGCTCATGTTTAAACCCAAGTTGGACATACCACACTTGATGGGCAAGCTTACTACACATCATACTTGATTGTGACAAGCATACTAAGGAGTAGTCATGTCTGGTGGTTAGAGAACAGGTCATGACTAAAGTGTTCTTAAGCAACGTAAATAACCCCTAACTGCTCACCATTCTGAGGATCTGTGCTCATCGCCCTTTCATGTGTGCCAATTAGTGTGAGTGAATGTGTTTCACTGTGTGGATTGGCTTCAAATGTGAAGGACTAATTCTTCTGTGCTACAAACTACATGAGTGGGAATGACAATACAATGGTAAAAAGACAATAGCATTGCTACTGCACATGTCTGGTCCTACAGCGTATCTGGCTTTATCAATTTACGTCGATTACAAATTACCCGAGTGTGATGAAACGAATCTTTTACAGCCGTCCTGAAAATACATAATTAACAGAACTTTATTCATAAATAATTCATTTACTTTTTGCATTACAAAAGTAGAACAATGTTTATTTACAGGCCTGAGTGTGATTTCATAATTGAGCCAGAGATTTTAATACAATCTTAAATAGTGACATTACCCATAAATATAATCAAACCTGCTGTCTCTCTTTACAGCAGTGATGCAAGCGATTTGCAGTGTATTTTGGTTTGAAAATTTGTAGACCTGATTTCTAAAAAAAAAAAGGTAATACTTGGCCTTACGTGCCATTGCACTCGAACAACATAGAAACAAACAACATCACTTTCTTAGCTTATGAATATTCACAAATAAATAACTATACAGCTTATTGGTGCTCACCCCATGCCAATATTTTGGTCCTATTAACTTCCATTCATTTTTTGAAAGTTTAAGATATAGCCTATATGATATGATACCTATCTTATTTGCTAATAAATATTTGTTCTTAACTTTCAACTTCATCGACCAAAAGATTAAGACACTACCTGACCCAATAGACCTATTGGAGAAAGATTGGCCACAGGTTAACACAGTTTAAGACACCTTTTGCATCTTTTTTTTATTGGGAGTATTATACAGCTACAGTGTTCTCAATTTTGAAAAGAAATTACGCTCAAAAATAACAAACAAAAATGAAACACAAAATTATCAGACATAGGCTATTTATGTAAAAAACATTAGGCCTAGCAAATACAATGTTTTAACATATTCAGCATATGCAAAGTTAGTGTAAATAAGGCAAACCAAAATATTTTATATATAAATGACTATCTGCAGGGAGTGTTGGTGAATGCCGTTCATTGAAAGCGTTCAAGAAGAACTTTGGGGGTTGCCACAGCAAGGCAATTTTTTTCACTTTACCTTGTCCTTTCTTTTGCTCTGACACAAACGTCCTGCATATTTATATTGACCACATGATCTCTTTGGTCTTTTTTCTGCCTTCTGTTTGGTAGTGCCATCTCTAACATTCTCATGCCAGTACAGTATGTTTACTGTCCTTACTCACATGTTCAAACCATCCCAGCCTACCATTTCTAACTTTGTTTCCCAATTTTTCAACCTGCACTGTCCTTTTCATTCTCTCATTTCTATTCCTGTCCCTCCTGGTTACACTTTGAACCGATTACAAGAGAACCTCAACATTTTATGCTCTGTCACTTTCATCTCAGCTTCCTGTAGCATAGTCTGTGACACACTCTTTTCCCTTTTGACATGACCTTTTTCTTCATCCACTTCATTCTGCTTGTACTGTTTTCTTTGCATCGTTACCACACTCCCAATTTCATTGGATGGATGGATGAACTCACCTTTGTGACCACCGCTTCCTTACTGCTCTACCTACCACCCTCTCATTCACTCACATATATCCTGTTTCCTGGTCTTTCTACTGAATAGAATTCAGAATAGATGGACAATTGTCTGCTACCTACTCATCTTTTCATCATTTGGTTTCTGTTTGTCTTTGCCTACACTCCCCCCTACCATTAATACCATTACAATCATATATCTGTCAAACTCATTTACACATGATGTAGTCTACCTTTGTGTACCTGCCTCCACTCTGGAAGGTCACCCTGTGCTCCTTTTTCTTTTGGAGATATGTGTTTAACACAGCCATTTCTATGTTCTTTGCGAAACCCACCACTATCTGTTCTTCTAGGTTCTGAACATTAACACCAAACACACATTAGTGATTTGGCAATTGCTTTATACTGGATAACTTTTTGGGCTTACATTTTTGGGGGGCTTTGAGATGACACTAAAATACACTGGCTTTTGCTCAGTGATAGCTGTGTTAGTGTCTCAAATTAATCTGAATGCATAATTTTATACTATTGGTGGAAAGCAGTGCAGTCAAACGGAAACCCATGCAGACACCTGGAGAACACAAAAGACTTCACCTGGGGATCAAGTTTTCTTCCAGTGGGGCTACAGTGATCCCATGCTACTGTGCTTTCTGAGGGAAATCTGGGACAATATAATGTTTACTACAAATATTTATAACCATATCCTTGGCACACCTGCATGTCTTTCAAAAACTACATTAATTCTAACAAAACTTTTGATTTTATTTAGAGCTGGCCACTACAGAGCACATATTCGAAAAATTTTAAGTTTAAGGCATTTGCAATTGCCAAAATCTCAGCAATAAAAACAAAATCAATTAATCAGTTTTAAATAAAAATCTATCAAATCTATCTATTTTGTTGTGTTGACTAAACTCATTTGCTTCTGTAATGCCCTGAAGAAAGAGTGTATGTTTATGTGTTTTAATAGGTCATTTAAGTTATATCGCTTATTTGTGTAAAACGAGTTATTAAGTTTCATGTGTAAATGTGATAATGTTTGCAGTTCATTTGCGCTTCTGTCACAATAGAACGCTACCGCTTTAAGGGTTAGGTAAGTTAGTTGAGAGCTGGCAGAAAACCTTGACATGCTGTTTATGTGAACCAGAGTTCTTTTACTTTTACTTTTATTATGGTTGCACAGAACTGAGAGCCAGTGTTTGTCGCATTCATGGATGCAACACTTTCATTTTACTCTGTTCTGAATGCCCTTTACTGTTACACTAACCACTTGCATGTCCTCTTTCACTGTATTGCTAAACATGTTTTTTTGGCTTTTCTCTCCTCTAAAATTCTGGCAATTTCATTCTCAGACAACAGCACTGTCCCTTTAAAAAAGATCAAAAGCTTCCTTGCTGCAAGTCATTTGATGTTTCTTTACACACCTAAACTTTGGCTAGTGAACAGTCATCTTTAAATCATTATACAGTGATATTCAGTGGGTTTGCCGGTGCCTCATTCAGAGACTCGCCCTTAAGCCATTGTTGTTGAGAATATATGCTTCTTGTAATTTTCATGTTCAACGGTTAACTGCTGACACAGCATGCATAACCAAATAAAAATCTTTTGAAATGCTTTGGTATTTACTTTAATGACATAGTGCATGTTGATTTGCATATCAAGTAAAAATTTCATTTCTGCATACTTTTCGGGGATATCAGAATTCTTCATATTCTGCAAACTCCTGAATTACCTTAAAAGTGTTTTTTGTCTCTCTTACTGATTTATGGATTGCTGTAGAGCAGGGGTCACCAACGTGGTACCCACAGGCCGGTTCTAAAAATAGCTCATTATAGTGACACTTACCAGTAAGCTGCATTATTATTTATTATATATTTATATTTTTTTAAATAATCAGAAATCATTTACATGATCAGCATTGTAGCTGTCATCAGAGACAGACATTTAATTTGTATGTCATTAGTTATTTATATTTTGGATAATTTGTATTTAATTACTTTTGTTCTATCACGGAACCATGTGTGGCGGAACGTATGTTTGCAACCGCAAGGACTGTACGGAAGTGTTAGACGACGCACTTCTGAGATATACGCGTACTCTTGCAGTCGCAAAGATTTAAGTTTAATTATTACCGTGTATAAAACAGGGAAGACCAGTCAAGTTCGCAAGTTCCTTTATCGATAACCTTTGTGTTAATGCGGCCAATGAGTTCTCACTGTAATTCCCCTTGCGTTAACCACACGGACACAATGCGTTCTTTAGTTACGGGCATGTCCGACAATGCTATGAAGAAGCTGGGAATTACAAGCATCTTCACATAGATGAATATAATAATTATTAATAGTAACATGTAATTAAAGGTTATAAATTTGTGATTTCACAAGTGTGTATCAAACTTGCTGCCCTTTGCAATAGTTGGTATTCAAAAAGTATTTCTCAGTTTCAAAAAGGTTGGTGACCCCTGCTGTAGAGGTTGTAATCTGCATAACAGGTTCCCTAATCACTGCACATAGATTTTGTTATTTTAAATGAATATAAAAATATGTTTTTCCTGTTAAACAAATGTAAAGTATTAAATACCATTTAATCGCTTACTTTTCCCCCACAGTTATGCCATACAACAGTGCCCATCATTGTGTCGTGGAAGTGGAGAACTTTCTTCTATTACTTGGTGGAGAAGACCAGTGGAATCCCAATGGTAATTGGCTATACAATTCAAATACTTTTGTAATAAGAAGCATTACTGAGTTGCGGTGAATACAAATTATTTGATTACTTCTCAGGCAAACACAGCACAAATTTTGTAAGTCGATATGACCCAAGATTTAACAGCTGGATACAGCTTCCTCCTATGCAGGAAAGGTATGGAGCCATGCTAAAAATGATTATTTAAAATTACTAATAAAATTGATTTTAAAATTACATCCTTATTTTCAACTGCAATTGTTGTGTTTGTTTGATCTTTTTTGTAGGAGGGCAAGTTTCTTTGCTTGTTGTCTAGATAAACATCTTTATGTCATTGGTGGGAGAAATGAAACAGGTTACCTGTCCAGTGTTGAGGCATATAACCTTGAAAATAATGAATGGAACTATGTTTCTTCTCTTCCTCAACCACTTGCAGCACATGCTGGTGCTGTCCATAATGGGAAAATCTACATTTCAGGTAGGATGACTTTATCAAACAAATCAAATCTCATTATTAATTTTGTTACTTACAGTTTAGACATGACTGTAAGTAACATGTTTTTTTTGTTTGTTTCTTCGCCGTGAAAGTACTTCTTTCACTCTCCTGGTCTGTCGCGGCACAACAAAATGACCACATTGTTTACACCCGGGATCAGCTGCTCACGCTGAAACCGGCCGGCATGAAGGACAGGCCAACTAACATCCCTGAAGAACTTTGGAGACGAACGCACAGGGGATGCAGAGGGGGAATCAAACAGCATACAAAAAATGCGAGGGCGAAACGAGGGATGCTTTATTTTTTTCTGCAATTTTCCCTCGGGGATTAATAAAGTATTTCTAGTACAATACTTACTTGATAAGCACTGATGACATTGTACATCTTGCTTTTTAATTTGACGTTTGTAAATCAAAAGGTTTTTGGCATACCTTTAACTGCTAATTCTTTCTATTCTCTTGTTTTTCTAGCTGCTCCCAGAGCTAACAAACCCAGATGAGCTGTTGACCTATTTGGGTCCTCCTGACCTTCCCAACAACAGTAGTGATGATCTTCTCTCACTGTTCGAGAGCAACTGAATCAAGCTTGCCAGCTTTCAAACCACCTCCAGCTTAGCCATGCCATTCTAAAACCACCCAACCCCACATACTTGCAGCATGCCACAAGGAGCTTTGAGACTCAGGACTGGAAGTCCTTACTAGCGTTGCAGTTAAATCATAGACCTGCTCTGTTCCTTTAAGACTGAAACTCAAAAATGCTCAGAACAAGGATGGTGCAGTAGATGTGACTAATGTTATTGTGTCTTCAACATTATCGGTAATCTCCCTCCAAACTGTGTTGAGGTTTTAATGTGATTTTAATTTTAAAAGTTCAATTCATGTTTTCAGCTGCAGCTAAATTCATTTGTAGAAAAGCGCCTCATCTGTTGTCTGATGTGCTTGTTGTAAATTACATCACCGACGAGGGAGGGAGAAAATCACAGCGATCAATTTGCTCTTTGTTCTTTTTCAAGTTTGATTGTATATGAAGTACTGACATTCTTCGGGTCAAAAGTAATAAGGAGGACTGAATGTTGGTAATGTTCTCTGAAAGCAGGTCAAAAGCCAAATGATGTACTTCTGGCATTGATTTTAACTTGAATGCCTGTAAGACCTGGAAATACCAACGGACCTTGCAAACAGAAGACACAAACATGCCTTACCTCACAAGGTAAAAAAAAATCATCTACCAGTAAGCTCAAATGCTACCACATATGTTCATTTCTAGATGTCGAGAATTTAGATTTTGATTATAAGCCACTGTGCCGGCTGCATGCTTAATCTTCATGTTGTTTAGAGATGCAAAGCATATCTTATGCTAACATCAAGAAAGTATCATATTGTAAGTATCCGGTTGCACACAATAAGGCTGCATGCTAAGGCAGGCTTGCTCTGTTTAACAAAATCAATTATTGGGAGATGAATTTAAAGCACACGTGTATGCACATAATTATCACAGACCAAAACGTATTTAAAATGAAAAATTGTCTTCTCCCATCTCTTTCTCCAAAACCCGTCTTCCTGTTCTGTTCAGACCCTGTGCTAATTGTAATTCTATCCTGCACAAGAAAAAGGAACAATGTCTTAGTATTGTCATCAGTCATACAACAATGTTATTGCAGTTGCTGATTTTACTTGGTTTTAAATGTGCAAACGAATAATTAGCTTTAGAGCCTAACTGATCTGGTCGAATAAAGATAATGTATAGAGCTCAAGCCATCATATTAATACAGACAGGGCAATTTACTCACATTTAAATGGGCTTGATGCTATTCTAAAAAGAGTTCACCCAGGTAATAACCTTAATTTTCTTTCAATGAAATGTCCTGTTTTGCACAGGAGGACCTTTCATGCCCTCAGCATAATAGTATATCCAGTCTACCGGCAGCCACAGTACATATTACTTATTGTGAATATAATGGAAAGTATATTTGCAGTTAATTAGACTGTTATTATTTGATATATGAACAGATAATCCATGCTTTTAATAAACGCCAACACAGAAACAACACTATAAATATATACATTGTTACATACACTCTTGTTGCAATCCTATTTCATTTCAGTTGCAAAATACACTTAATGGAGAGGAGTACCTTGTGCTGCTTGTTTCCTGTCTTGTCTTATTTTATTATTTATAATTGCTCTGTGGACATAGTTAGCAAAAAATGCAATTCGTATCCTAAACAATCCAGGGAGAGTGAGGAGTTCTTGGATGTGAAATTGTTTCGAAGACTTTTGTGTATCATACAATTTTATCTTTTAATTATATAATTATTGTTATACTAATTATAAAGATAATTGGTGGATCTGTATGCAGCTCTCTTATGTGTGTTATTTAGCAAAGTTTATGAATTAGTTTTCTTTTTTCAAGGAAAAGAAAAAAAGTACTATCAAATAAGTGGCTATGAAGGGTTTCAATACTATCTTCAATAAAGACTTGGAAAAACTTTGTTGAGACCAGCAAATCACATTTACTGTGCATCTGTTAAAAAACAATGTTTGACTGTCATGTGTAGGTGAATATTTTAAGTTTTAACAATTTAATTGAACTTGTAAAATGTTACTCATTTTTTTGTTTTTCTAAAGATGTGAAATATTTCCATTATGTTTTTTAAGTAAAGACCTAAGCCCAATTGTGTTGCATTGGTATTATTTGTTGTTGCACGTTGTTGATTTGAAGTCAACAGGTAAACTGACAGATTTGTAAGTTTATATTTTCTGCATTTAGCAGTTGCGTTTATCCAAAGCAACTTACAATTATGGAACACCATTTTGAGCAATTGAGGGTTAATTAAGGGCTTTGCTCAGGAAGAGAACTGGGTTTGCCAACAGGTATTGACTGAAGTGCGGTATTGATCCTGCTCCTTGGGTGCAGTGGTTAAGGCTGCTTACCATGCTGGGCAGGCTGCCCTCTTGTGGATGTTCACTGCTGTGTGTTTCACTCTGAGTTAAATGCAGAGGACTAACGTGAAAAGAGTATTCTTGATTTTTACTACAAGGTACAATAACTAAAAACTATTGGCTTTTCTGTATCTCATCCATGCTGGTCATAAGATTGCCAGTTCATGTAGCAGAGTTTGAATTATTTAAGCATTCTTTTTCATTGCCTATGAACATTGCAGTCAACAGACTTTGTCTAGTTGTCAGTGTAAAAGTGTACACTGTAATTATGTTCTACCTGTACACCATTTGGTTGAAATTGAACTTTGTACAGCGTTTTCATGGTCATATGGTCTTGTTTCACAATCTGGTAAATTTTGAAGATGCTTACTGATTGAATAATTTGAAAAATGCTATGCTATACATCAGTTGATTCCTGACAATTCTCTGCTGTTTTATAAAATTTTTATTTGCTTATGTCAAACACTTTTTAACACAATAGTTTTTCCCCTATGACAATAGTTCTAATTTAATTGCTTGAATCATTAAATACAAAAATGAACTTGTTGTTAAAATCTTTATCAGCACTTTATGCACCTATTCAGTTCCAATATGTATTGCAATATTGTTTACGGTTGTGCAGAACGTATTATTATTGTAAGTATGGACTTTGCTTTTGCACAATGCTGTGAACAAGTTAGAATTTTGAAAAACGTGTAGAAAAAAAATTGAAACAAACATATTGAGTGTCTTGAAAATAGTGTATAACGCTGTTTTGAACATTTTAAGATTGTGTCCACAAAATTTGCGTTTTTTGGACTGGAAAACTGAGTGAATGAAAACATGACAAGCCATCTTGTTCATAAACAATATCATGACTTTATTTTAATGACAAAGACTGTTTCATTGACATGAATACTTGATTTTGAGGAATTAACTCATAATTTTGAGCAAGTAACACACATTTGCAGGTTATTCACTAGGTTTTAAAATTTGCACTAATTTTGAGAAATGTACTTTTTTTCAAATAATACATTTTCTCAATTGCTTTGGTGCATTTCTCACATCAATATTCACAATTCAAGACAATTAGTTATAACATTTGCATGTGCAAAAGTATTTGCACGTGTGCATCATGTATACAAGTTACAAGAAGATGTGAACATTGTACGAACAGTTTTAAGGATTTCAATTCTGATTTGAGAAATGAACCAAATCGACTGAGAAAAGAACTGTAATACAAAACGTCATGTACAATGGTCGGCTGTATTTTTAATTACATTATTAAATGATTAATTACATGTAGATTATTAATTACATTAGATTAAATTATTATTACATGTAGAAGTGCTGAACATGTCATCATCTCGCAGGCATAATTTGTAAATTTCTATAAAACATTTTGGTAAATTTTGGTAATTTATGTGTAATTGTACCATCACACCTCAACAAGAAAAGACATTACAAATAATGCCACAAAATGTGGAAAATCCAGCAATCCATTATACAGAACAAAAATGTTTTTCAAAATATTCAGTCTGTAAGCATCTCCACCCACTGACCAGTTCATAACCACAGTGTACTCTGTTGACAATATGACTTAGTTTTTTCACTGCCTTGATCATAGACAATGCTACGCAGACTAGTAGATTGACATACTTCATTTTGAGACAAATACAATATTATGGGCAAGGTATGTGCTTTTGTGTGTATTTTTGTGCACTAACATTTGAGAAATGCACTGTGATGTTAAAAAAAATTGCAAATAGACTGAGAAAAACTGTTATAAACAATGCATGAAATGGGTAACACTCATTGAAACAGGAATTACAACATTTTGTCATAAGCCGCTTTACAGTTATACAAGCAGCATGAGAATATAACGTATTTTAAATGTACGTGTGTATTTACAGGGTTTATATGTTTATATTTTCTCATTGTAAAAATTGACTGCTGCTTTTGGGGTCAGATAACCTTGCTTGATTTAAAACAAGTATACACAGTATACTTGTCTATATAACTTTTCTACCAATTGTATTACAGGGATATTATATTTTTTATATGAGTTTAAAGTCTATGTAGTGATAAAACTAAGTCAATATATCTTATTGGTAATATAGGACATAATTTTTTTTAGGTTGTACAATATGACCTGCCGTCAGTTTGTCCATCTGCCAACATGTACGCTTATGACATCATTCTTTATGTGCATGCTAAAAACAAACAACAAGCTGCAAGCAAGTTAGCTGCATCCATGGTCCTATTCGTTTTTAAAAAAGTGGTGAGTTGATATTTAATCATATTGAACTTAGCTAATTTCTGTCATATATCTAATGACAAAAGCACCCAATCTTTTTATTCACGTTATTATTTAATATATTGTTTCACAAGGTGGTGTTTTCAAGCAGATTAAAGGGAAGAAGAGGACGAAAGCAACGTCAGTTGACTCGAATGAAGATGATGTACAACCATTCAAGAATAAGCAAATTATACCTTCCAGCTCTACAGATGCCACACCACCCGATGATGCCACAGTCAAGATGCTACAGAAAAATAAAGATGGACGAAGGAAATATGACAAAAGGCATTACTGTTTGTTTTGTTCTAAGCCAGTCAGCAAAATGGCACGACACCTGGAAG
>JAOTRQ010000005.1:1774039-1791736 GCA_028565875.1 Hoplisoma paleatum | reverse complement strand
ATACATATATATTTATATGACAAATGGTTCAAATACATTTCCTTCTAAGAAATTGTTACGTGCCAAAGATTGTGGAACAGGTTCTTTTATGAGAAATAATTATTTTTTTAAATTCACTTTAGTTGAAGGTTGCTTTTTATTCTAGTGCATTAAAAAATGAATGTAACACCTTTTTACCAGGGGTTCCAAGAAATATGGAGGACACGGAATATGTTTAAAATTAAAACCTATATGAACACAATAAATAGATCAATCATTGTACATTTTAATCATATAAAACAAAGAGTGATTAATACTAGAATAAAAGGTAATTAAAGTGCTAAAACATAAATTCTTTGTAATTTAAATTCAGTTACAGTCGAGCATCTGAGGAATTAGTACACCGAGAAGTTCCTCCTCTGGAGCTCACCGCTGAGGGGGTATTATCTTCACTAAACACCCTCTCCAGGACCCATTTCAGAGACACTTTGACTTTGTCTTTAAAGTCGTGCCCCATAAACACATACAGTATGGGATTCATGCAGCTGTTAACGTACGCCAAAGAGATTACTAAAGGATCAAATTCTCTGGCGAGACTAGAGTGCCACTCGTCACCATAAATGTCTACCAAACCGACTATATGGTAGGGCAGCCAGGAGATAAAGAACGCCACCACAACGGCAATCATGATGCGGAAAGCCCTTCCTGCATGGAACTGGCTGCTTCCAATCTTCCAGGCAATAAGAATGTAACAACAAACAAGACACAGGAATGGAATCAGAAATCCGAAAACAAACCGGGAAACAATTAGAGTCTTGTAGGAAATGTCTTTGCCAAAGTTATAATCTTCTTCTAGATTTTCATGTTCAACATTTTCAATAAAGAATGTGCAAAAGGTATCATTATCCCAAGTCAAAGTCTTTCTTAGGATGATGTTTGGCAAGCTTAAAAGTATAGCAAGAATCCACACTACAGCACAGCCCAACCAGGCTAGTTTAATCGTCCGGTTGTTCTGAGCCCAAACGGGTTTAACGACCTGAACAAAACGGTCCAGACTAATGAGGTTCAAAGTGAAGATGCTGGCAAACATGTTGAGGACGATGACTGTGGGGAGGATTTTGCACAAGGCGTCTCCATAAGGCCAGTGGTATTCCAGTAGAATGTCTGAAATGATAAATGGTATACACAGGCAACACAGGAGGTCGGCAAGGGCCAGATTTAGGAACCAGACAGAATTCACAGTTCTTTTCATCTTCACACCAGCAATCCACACCACAAGAGTATTGCCAGGTAATCCGAGAAGACATGTCAGGCAGTACAATAACAGCGATACAATTTTTATAGATTTATTTGCTTCCTCAGATAAAACACTTTGATAGAAAAAGGTCTCCTCGTCATAATAGTGGCTGGTATTCATTGTGCAACGTTCATGAAATCCAGCTCTGATATGCAGCTTTCAGTCCTATTGTGGTAGAAACAAGCAGGTTAGACTTTACAACATGTTAAATCAAATGACCCATGACATGTCAAAAATAATTTCTTAAGATACCCAGATACAAGGAAGGCGGCACGGTGGCTGAGTGGTTATAGCACTGTCGCCTCACAGCAAGAAGTCTCAGATTCGATCCCCGGGTCAGGCTGGGGACTTTCTGTGCGAAGTTTGCATGTTCTCCCCGTGTCAGCGTGGGTTTCCTCTTGGTACTCCGGTTTCCTCCCACAATCCAAAAACATGCACAAGGTTGATCGGAAATGTGAAATTGTCCTACACAGACAGTTGAGTACAAAAATAGGGTACTCCATACATATCATGGTGAAGGGTGCATCTTGAGGTTTTTTTCACTAGATAGCTTCCAATCATCCCAATTAAACAATACATTAACAAATATATTTGTGTCTATATTATACAGCTGTGGAAAAAAGTTTTTCTATTCTTTATACTAGATGTTTTAAATTAGTTTTTCAAAAAAATTATGAAGTGGTTGGTCTCTTATTTAATGCCATGACTATGTTCACAGCATAATGACACAAATATGCTTCATCAGCTGAATCCTAAAATACTCTGAACAGTAATGAAACTAGAAATGAAATAAGAATAGCCAACATTGTGGCTTTCGGGTGTTGCATCAGTCTAACATGTCGGTCTACTTAAGACGCAGGTGCAGATTTATTCATGGCAGAGATGAGGGCTATCCTGTAGCCTCTTTTATTCAACATGAACATATGCAAGGCAAGTTTATTTGTATAGCACAGTTTATACATAGTTACAATTTAAAATGCTTCACATGGGGGGAGCATTTAAATGCATTAAAACATTTGCAACCCTTTGTAAATCTAGAGCTACAACCTCAGAAAGGCTCATTTCAAACAACATTACAATATGCTATAAAAAATAACAAAATAAAAAATCTCGTAAATGTAAGAGCATAATTTAGAGCTCAGTTATAGGCATGAGAGAAGAGGAAAGAACTGAAAACTGGTTCTGCATTTCAGAAGTGTCTTCTGGTGGTTTGTTCCAGTTTTGTTCAGCATTACAACTAAAGGCTGCGTCACCCTGTTTAGTTTGGACTCAAATAGTTCATCTGAGTCCAGGGATGTAAGAGATCTGCTGGGTTTAACTTCTCTAAACGTGTCAGATATTTATTCTGGGCCAAATCAGTTCGTTCACTTATAGACTAGCAAGTTTCTATTCTGAAACTGACTGGCAGCCAGCGTAGAGATTTTAGAACTTGACTGATAAGCTCTGTTATCTTAGTCCTGGTTAGAATCGGAGCAGCAGCATCGTTCTGAATTGGCTGTTACTGTTTAATGCTCTTTTAAAACTGTATTTTGTGATCTACAGGCTGTATCGGGTGAAAGACACAATTAGATTGTGTCCAGCCTAGACATAAACATCAAAAAAGTTTTACATGAAAAGTTATCACAATTTTAAAAAGTACACGTATATGTTATTTATTTTGTAAAACAAATGCATGGTGTTGCATTGCTAACTATGGTTTAATTACATTTACAAAGTCATTTTCAGATTAAGTGACCATTAAACTATGTTGCAATGTAATTACTTATAATAATTTTGCCTGCTATTTTCTTCAAGATCAATATTGGTATGGTATACAAATTAAAGAGAGCAAAAGTAAACTTACCCACTTCAAAGGAACAAGAACTTCATACATTTCAGCTCCACGTTGACAGGAAACAGGGGAAAATGTCTTTAGAAAAACTTTGAGCAACTGCTGACAGAATGACGACACGATCCACCCAGACATCTCATCAGCTTTTTACAAGGGTGCTATCTCACAACCCAACTTCACGACATAAAAACTATTTCTTGGAGTTATTTATTAAATAATAATAAATCACTAATATCAATAATAAATATAAGAAGAAAAATAAGAAGAAACATTTTAGGTAATTAGGATAAGGATCCTAATCGATAACCAAAATCTACCATCACAAATCAGTGCAGAAATGTTTAAAACCACGGTACAAGAATAACTACTAGATAAATAATAATTATTTAATTACGGACGGTGTAGCCTAGTGGTTTATAGATTTGTTTTGTTGGGTTAGATTTGGGTTGAATTATTTTGTCACACAGGGCTGTGCAAGCACCCACCTTTATAGGGTCAGATAGTACCCATTGGTGGCACAAGACCGATCAAGTTTGTAGTCTGCAAAGCTAAAATGGAAAGCCTTTTTATTTTTATATTAAAGACAGATTGATGTGACTTCGTACAATCCTTGCACTGCTTTTGATTTTTAAGTCAACCCACCCGCCCGCTCCCTCCCCAGTTCCTCTTTGCATACTAGCAAGTTTAGCATTCGGAACCAAGCAACCATCAAAGTGTTAGGTCTTAGTTTCAGTCTGTTTGCCAGTCTGGTGATAATGCTGTAACCCTTACAGAATTGTGCTAGCAGATTATCCCTCTGTGCCATCAGACATGTTTTAAATTTTTGCATATAATCATTTTTATGCAAAAAAAAATAAATTAATTAAGATACACAACAGTTACATTTATTTAGTGCCGTTCTTTTTTGGGCAGTCCAGACATCTAAGCGTGAAAATATCTTTCCTTCCCTTTTGATCATGCAACATAACTGTAAATAATTATCGTCGTTACAAACTCGAACGCAATCCAAAACTTTGTATGTATACTGTAGTATCAATCATCCATCGATTCTGAGACTATTGACCATTTATCTTGTTCCTTCTGGATGACCCAAATTTGGAACTGGCCCTACAATTTAGCAACCGTTTTATATCGACAGGCTAATTAATCATCTCCAATCAACTACTTAAAAAACAAAGACAAAAACAGAGACATCCACAGTACATGATGAAAGGACACAGATCAGAGCAACATTAATAAAAAGCCATTTTAGTTATTACACTTTATTGAGAGGCAATGAAAACAAAAATCATAAGGTATGTAAACATTCTGGTTCATTACACACATTATTCAACACGCACCAAATACTCGGGTTATGTCGATTTGCTTTTTAATTTAAAATGCATTTTAAACAGCAGCCTAATTTATTGTTGGGAAAAAACAGCAATTCAAGTTTTTTTGTCATAGGAGTTTATATGGATGTGGATCATGTGGTTTATCAATAACTTTAAATAAAGTGTAAAATGTAAACCGTTTTTTAAAAAAAGGGTACAAACACCAAACCCTACAGTAATAATTTAAATGAGAAATAACTTCATTTATTTCCAAGACCAAACTGTCATTTTGAAGATACTTAGCTGACCTGCAAACAGTATACACAAACATCAGAGCAATGAATCTATCTAGCTTTTATATCATCTATGTCCACCGTAAATATCAGCCTTTTTTCAGAAGTCAGAAAAGCACAGACAAAAGTGTAAAAGATTACGCTACAGCTAACAGTACAGCATGTGTCCACCTCGAAGAAACAGCAGAACATTGGATCAGATCATGCAAGAACAGGTCATATCCTATGATAAGTGGCAATTAGAAATAAGTAGAATGGAATTAATCAAGATGTACATTTTTTATGTAATTAGTAATGAGGTCCACCAAAGGTATCTCACCAACCTAAATACGGCATTATCTAGGTCAAGGTGAGCAAGATATCTTAATGTCAGTTTAAATTAAATATATACATAATTAAATCTGTACAAATAATACCCTTTGCAGTCCTACACTCTCTTTACCCAAGTGCACCTGTTACAAGCCTACCAGCAAAAGTACAGTCATACATTTCATTTAACTACAAGACGCCCCCAAAAACCAAAGTTAAATGATTCCAAGCCAAGTATGATTATGTCTGATACACAAAGTTTTTTTTTTTTACACAGAAGTGACGATATAGGATCCACTCTCAGTTGTGTCACTCTTAGAGTCTCTCTTCTTGACATTACTGCTAACTGGAGTAGGGATCTGAGATGGTCTTGGTGTAAGACCTTCAACACTGCTCTTTCTAGGGCTTGGTGTGTAATTAAAAGGACTAACTCTAGCAGCGACAGCCCCACTAGGGGAACTGTGCTTGCTGGAATTGGTTGAGCTGAAAGGCGTGCGCTCCGCAATGGTGAGCTCATGGACTTCTGTGGCAATATTGGGATGGCTTAAAACCGGTTTGGTCAATTTTTTCTCAAGGCTCTCACAACTTCTCATCAAGTTCAGGTTAGTTTCTGATCCAGGACGCCGACTGGCTGGTTGTTCAATTATTGTTTGCTTATGCTGCATTTCTGTCAAGTCCCAATCACTGGGATGTAGTTTTCCAGAAAAGCTGTCGATTACTGGAGGAGTGTTTCCGGTCGGTGACTTGCCAGACCTAGGGCTATTAATTGGGCAGTCTTCAATTCTCACCCACACATCCTCAGATTTGGATGATATTCCACTGATCTGATGTGCTGTGCCAAAACCGGCTGAATCAGCCGTTAAGTCTAGAGTCAAGGATGTACCAGTTTCATTTTCTTTCATCTTCCTCCATGTTCCTTTTCTTTCTAATCCACCTTCTTTGTTTTTTCCAGATCGCTGAGATGTGCTAGTTGGCTGCCGTTCATCTTCACTTCTGCCTTTATCACTGGACTCAGACGATGCTGACAGTATGGAGGAACTACTACCGGTTCTTTTCCAAGTTCCAACCCTTGGAAGAGAAGATGAATGTTTGCTGTGCTCCCTTTTCCATGTCCCTGTTTTGTTAACAGGGAGCCTTGAGGGACTCTCTGAATGAGACCGGGAGATGTCCTGACGTTTAGGCGACTTCCCATCTCCATTTTCGGATGAGTTTTGGCTTTGAGGGGACTTTCTCCAATTGCCTGCTTGATAGGGCAAACTAAGAGACATGTCTGGTAAAGATGGGCTTGATACAGGTGTTTGAGACTGGCTGGTAGAAGAAGGAGACAAGGACTCAAAAGAAGCAGATTCTTCTAATTTCCTTTTAAGTGTTGGACTAGGAGCCTCTTTGATAAAAGTGGACTGACGAACAAGTCCAGGTTTCTCTGATCGGTCTGATTCACTCCCACTTGATTTTGTAGAAGACATTCGAGAGAAATCAGTCTTTTTTGTGGGGCCAGTGGCTCCAGATTGGCTTAGACTTTTGGTTGAAGATTCACTCCTTGGTATGGCACTGGCACTTCTTGGCAGACCAGTTTGTTTTGGTGGAGTTTGCTGGCCGAGCGGTCTTCCTGAAGAAGGATAAGACATCCTGCCAGAGCCTGGGGGTTTTGATGCAGCACTTGGGGAAACAGTACGAGGAATCTGGGAAAATTTGTTGGGAGTTAGGCTGTTCCTCCCTGGAGAGACAGAGTTTCGACCAGGGGACTGCATGGGTCTAGCCATAGACTGTTGTGATGGTCTTGATGGTGTGGACTCTCTGGATCCTGATCGTGATGGGGTTTTGTTTGATCCTCCATGAGGTACAGGTGATTCTCTAGCTGGGCTAGGATCTGACTTTGGTGGTGCCTTTATATTTCTTGGTGAGTTCCCCGAATTTGGTCCCTGGATCGATGGTTTTGTAATCTGGCCACGCACAGGAGGCTTTTTGGGTATAGGGCTAGTACTTGGAGAACTGCTTCTTACTCCAGGCACATGAACCATTGTTCTTCCTCTTGGAACCACAGTAGCTTGAGATTGCCTCTGTTGAGAGGCTACACTATCAACACTTGGTCGTGGTTTTCCAGTGATCAGACTTTTATACACTTTTTTCCCACCTTTTAAACTTTTTGCAGCTTCCTCGTCTTTCTTTTTGTTCTCCAAAATGCTCTTCTCGCCAGGTTTTAAGATTCTTGGTCCTTTTTGAGTAGCAATCTTATTATCATCTTGATTTGTAGGCAGATGGAATGGGGACCCAATAGATATGCCAGATTTAAGAGAAAGAATAGAGTCTGAATCTGAGGAACCCTGTCGAGACAGACTGGCAGCAGCCTGGTGCAAACTGCTAACAATTGAATTGGCACCTTCTTGAATTGCTTTCCAGTCAAACGATTCAGAGTCTGGTGATAATGCTTGCTCTGAAATAGGGCTGTGGGTATCTGTGAGATCTAGAATGAGGTCTGGCTCTTCAGCTAAAATGCCATCGGCCATTAGACTTTCCTCCTCTTTAACTTCGTGCTCATCACTCTTACTTCTTGGTGGCTGCTTCTTTTTCTTGGGCATTGCAGAACTAATGCACTCTTGTAGAAGGTCGTCTTCAGAATCAATACTGAGTGAGCTAAGAGAACTATTTCGAGAGAAACAAACAGGAGTGTCCTCAACATGAAAGGCCTTTGGGGCATAACCTGACACTTGAGGCCTTTGAATTTCCAATTGAGATGGGTTGTCTTTGTGTGAACATTCTTTGTTGTTATTTTCTTGATCAATGTCACTTAGTGAACTCAGAGAGGAATTTCTTGAGAAACAAACAGGAGTATCCTCAATGGCAAAATTTTGCTTTTCATCAGGTACTGGTCCTGTATTTTCTTTGGATGCCATCAAGTAACCAGAATTTTGAAGAGGCTTCGCTGAGGGACTTTGAAAAGTAGTCACTCTATTGGCATTTTCAGAACGTTCAATGTTGCTTTTTGATGGCGGTGCTTTTCGGTGTTCCTTGTTTTTTCTAAGCTCAGCCCTTTCTTTTGAAAGGTCAAGATCGTCATCATCAAAGTCAAGTGAACTAAGAGAATCATTCCGTGAAAAACAATAAGGGGTGCCCTCGATTGGAGTGTAATGGTGCGGAGAATCAAAGGTGAATCCTGGACGTGCTCTCTCTTCAGCTTTAGCCGGCTTGACTGCAAACCCCCTGAGAGCAATTTTACAGTCTGTCCTTTTGGTTTCAGCGTTTTCATCAGCATATGATGCTGATTCTGATAAGTTAGAAGAGAGTTCTGGTCGCTTGATCATTTTTGCTCTATATTCACTGCTTTGTGGCATAGGCTTTACCGGGGAAGTTGGCTTCTTCTTTTCGATCTCTTGCTGAACAAGACCACCAGTGGCGGTAGGTGGATGCTGAGGCTGATCAGACATTTTCTGCACTCTAAAAGGCTTGTGTATTTTACCTTTTGGCATTGCAGAATTAATACACTCGGCAAGAATGTCATCCCCTTCGTTCTCGGCAGAGGTGCTCTGTGTATTTAAAGATACACCAGAATTCTGCGTTTCTGCACTTTTTCCTTCTGGGATGGTGTCTCGTCTCGACTCCGCTTGGGCCATCGGAATGTCAATGATTGCTAACTCGTTTGGTGGTGAATCAATGGTAAGATCACTAAGAGAAGTCGCTGTGGAAAAGTTGGTAGGAGTCCCTTCAACACAGTAAACACGTGGCATATCTTCTCCATGACTTAGCACTATGTGTTTCTGTTGTTGTATTCTGTTTTGAGAAGGAAGAAGCTTGTAAACCGGAAGCTGACTTGTTTTACGGGCCACTGGTGGTGGTATTCTTGTGGCAGCTTGGGGTGTCTGTTTCTTGGGTTTTCTTGAAGACTTTGTTGGCATGGCTGAATTTATACATGCTTCCAGGATCTCTATGTCATCGTCATCATCAGAATCATCCAGCATGTCTTTCTCAGGCTCAGTAGGTCCTAAAGGCTTCTCTTTGCTCTCCTCTTTCTCTGGTTCTGCTAAGTTCATATGATCATCCTCATGAACGGGAGGCATTATCTTCAACTCCCCATCCTTTTGAATAAAGGGTTCATCCAGACTTAATGCACTAAGGCTGGATGCACATGAAAATCCCTCCGGAGTACTCTCTGTAGCGAAGTGTAAAAATGTGTCATTATCAGGAAGCACTTGTACCTTCTGAACTGCGGCATTGACAGCTGCATGTCTCGGAGCCAAACCCCGTTTTTCAGTGTGTGATAGAACAGTTACTTTTTGCTTTATAGATGTTGAACGTGGAGGAGGTGGTGGTGGAGTCTTGTTACGACTAGGTGGCATCGTTTGGCCCGGACTATCTGGAAGGTCACTAGGACTGATTATTCCACTGACCATTCCACTACATGGCTCACTCTGTACTGAGCTTGCAATGGAGTGACTCTCAAAGCTGTCAAGCGAGCTGACTGAAGTACATCTACTAAACACAAGAGGGGTCTCTTGGACATAATGTTCAGGTGGACTCTTTGGGGTTTGAGCACCACTTTTAGATGGGGATTTTACTCCAGATGAGACTTCTACTGCTCTATGATGTCTGGAACCATCTCCGTGCCCAACATGCCCTTGGTGTCTTGGAGGCTTCATTCTAACATAATGCCCAGATGACTGACCATCTGCACGCTGATCTGTAACGTTATTGGATGGCTTCTCAGAAACCGACACAGTTGGGTAATTATTCCCAACATTTACATTCTGCTTACAGCTATCCAGTTCATCTTCAGAAGACAAAGATGATAGAGAGCTTCCTCTAGAGAAGCAAATCGGTGTGTCTTCCACACAATAGGTCTGTAGTGTTTCGTGATTGACTGTAGGGGTCTTCTGAATAGCCCTGCCAGTACTTGGTCGATTTTGAGCTGAAGATGGTGGAAGCTGTTTAGACCTACTTTGAGTTTTCATTGACAAAACAGAAGATGAATTGTCTTGGCTTAACTGGTCCTTGACAGAGCTCTGAGGAGATGTTTTTGAATGACTAAATAGTGATTTCTTGGAGGAAGTATCAGAATACTTTTGACTGTAATCAATAGGTTGTTCGATGTGGTGGTCTTCATTGAATTTAATGCTATAATTTGTAGGCTGTTCATCGAGTTGTTCTTCTTCTGAGTATCGCTCACTGTAGTTGGTTGGCTTGTCATCGCCAAAATCATCCACCACAGTGCAGATTGTTTGGTTCATTTTTTTGTTCATACCGTGACTGGACCCAGTACTGTTTTGCTCATTCGGCCCTCTTGATCTGAATCCCCCTGGCATATCCTGTTGAACAAACATAGACTGATATTTATCTTCAGCATCCCCGTTTCCCTCTGGGTACATTGGGTATCCAGGGCTTTGTGACCTTGATGGCTTATGATCAGAGCGTTTAAGATCGTCCTCTAAAATTTTGGGTCGTGCCCATCTCTCACTTTGGTTGGGGCTTTGTCGGCCAGAGTTGAGCTGCTCATCAGAATATTTCAAGCTGTAGTTGATTGGCGTGTCCAAATCACCGTCGTCATCCTCCATGTGATTAGCATTGTGTATTTTATGGGCAAGATCAGCTGGATATTTTCTGTATACACAGCATTTGCTTTCATCGTCTTCAGAATAAGAGTCTACTGGTTTCATCTGACCTCGCTTGCCATAGCCATCGGTGCTATTGACGCTGTTTAGACTGTCACTGGATGCTCTGTATTCCAACTTGGGCATTGGGACAGGTCTGCCCGATGTGTCTTGTTTACCAAAAGTGTACATGTGAACTGTCTGACGTCTTATCATGTCGTCTGGCACGGCGTGAGGGTCAGAATTAGATCCCGTATTTCTGTCATCTAGACCTAAGTGCACGCTCTGTACTTCTTCCATTACCATTGCTATTTGTGCTGCAGTGGTAGAAATTTGCATACCGATTCTTTTTCCAGAATCAGGATCTGGATGCAGACCTCTTCGCTCCCTATCAAGATTCTTATCTTTCTCCGTCCTAACATTTTCGGGATTCCCTCTATTATCTCGAGAAGATGGACTGGAGAGAACTGGTGTGTTGATGTAAGGTGAGCGGACACCAACGTTGCCAGCGTTGTAACCATCTGTCTGGCAAACGCCATCGTAATCGCCATAAATGTTGTGCTTGTGCCGAGGCTTATTTCTGTGAGAGGCTTTAGGACTCAGATTGTCCAGGTTATCAAAAGTTTCAGAAAGTTGCTGTGCATCTAGTTCTTCGATTAATGCTTTCTGTTTTCGGACGTGTAGTGAAGGCAGGCTGGATCCGGGAGACATAATGTTTGTGTCCTTGTACTTGGCAGGACGATTGGCCATGAGGTTTCTCAGAGCTGCGGCACTACCCATAGCAATCATTTTGTGCTTGGAGTGAATTAAATTCTTTAGCATACTAACGGCACCCATTTCCCATAGTGCTTCCTGGTCTTTTGAATTTCGAGCAGAAAGGTTCCAAAGAGTTCCACAAGCATTGCTCACTATGGTTAAACTGTGAGACTTAAGATGTTGAAGGAGGGTCTGCAGACAGCTGTTTTCCCTCAGAATTTGCCTAATGAAACATAAATAAAATCATGAGATATAATGGCAACCACTAGCTAATGAAAATAGTAAAAAATATAAATGTATAAAATGAAATTTTGTTCACCTATGCTCCTCGTTTGTAGCTATGAGGCTTGACACATTCCTCAAAATGCCTCCTCCACTTTCTATAATGGCAAGGGTGTTGGTTTGGCTTCGGTATGTAAGAGTGCTTACTAAAAAAGCTAGAGCTCCAATAACCGAGCAGATGTCAGCCTTATTTTCGGTACAATGAGCTGATAAGTTCCAAAGAGCACTGAGGACGCTTTTTAATGTCGATTCCTGAAAAAGATGCACAACAATGAAACAAAGGAAACAAAAAATGTGTTTTTATTCTATTGTTTTATTGTTCTCAAGAGACCTTACCTTCTGAACATCAAGGGCACATTCCATTAAAGCCCTAACACTGCCCACCTCACGTAGTGTTTTTTTACTGTTCACATCAGCGCGCCACGACAGATTCCTCAAGACGCTCGCAATAACCTAAACAAAGATCACCTTGTTATTCTACTTATTAAAATATAAGAATTTAAAAACTGAAACAAGTGTTCATCTGTACAGTTTGAAACATTCTACCTGCTGCAAATCCTCACTCTCAGATTTCAGTTGGGCTACCATCGCCCGCATACATCCCTTCATAGAACAAAGGGTGGCCTAAAAACACAGGATGATCAGTCATTTGAAATCAATCCTTAGTTCTTATTTAGGTAAACAGACTAACATTAAACTACCTTGTTGGCTACATCTCCAAACGTTAAGTTGGTGAGAGCCATGCCAGCATATCTTCTTAGTGTAATGCTGTAGTGGTCACTGGTAAGACCATAAATTTCACAGTCCACCTGCAACAGTTCCCCAATCGCTTGCAGTCCGCCTACACACAGAGTCAGATCAGATGTATTGTAATACATGTAGTTCATTTTAAAAATTCAATATGTTGGCTGATCTGTGCAACCTTACAATGTTTTTTTTCACTTCTTTTTTATTTTAAACAATATACTCATTATATAGACACTTTGCGAAAGTTCGAAAGGCTAAGTAAAGTCCTACATAAACTTTTTTTGTTAAAAAGTAGGTCTATGCACTAGCTTGAGTGTGTGACGTTAGCTAACTAGGTAACCAGCAAATCATATTTTGGTTACATTGATGGCAGGACAGGTAGTTAAAGGTTACACGATTAATCTGTTTAACTTCAATGCCAAAATGTGTCATGGTCTGACAGTAAGCTATTCTAATCAGCGTTTTGGAAATTATGGATCAAGTGACGAACAAAACTTACCCAGTTCATTCATTGCATGTCTGTGCTCCTCATCAAAGGAAAGTTTCATTAAAACACAAACTGCAGGGCAGATCTGATGATCCATAGGTGAAGGCACTACAAGAATAAAAATGCTACATTATACAAATAATGTAGACAGCAGTCCGATTAGTTGTATATACTGCAATTGTCCTGCGTGTATGTGTTTGTCTCTGTAATCTGCAACAGACTGGCGACCTGTTCGGGAGTTCATCTTCGCAAAGCTGCTCATCTTCTGTGTACGCCCCGTGTGTGTATAATAAAAATTAGTAAACAATATACTCGACCTTTGCATATGCTGTAATCAGAGGTTCAACACTGGCAACTAAGATTGAACATTTATTTATGGGAATGTCATGTTTTACACACTTTGGATTCACTGACGTTAGGATGGATAGTTTTACTTACAAGAGCCAGTAGTTCATAAAATTACAAGTTAAACATGGTTATAGATAATTTAGTGTCTCGAATTTTCCTTACTTGGAAGGGAAAAGATACATTCAGGGAAAACAAGTAAACCACATAGACCAACTCTGGGTCTTCTTGCTTGGTTGATATTTTCAAAATCAATAACAAGATAAAAAATAATTTTCTTACTGGGGTTTTTGTCTTGATCTACTCCACGCTCATGACTCTCCTGCCACTCCCAGCACGTCTCGCAATACGCCCTAATCTGCTCCAGCAAGTGCAGTACCCGGATCTCCCTCCGCCCTCGCTTGTCCTCTGGTTGCGAGTGAATGATGTTATGTAGTGCGGCGCTGGCCCTGGCTCTGGCCTCCTTGCTGCCTCTGGAATTGCCCAGCAGTACAGAGTCTTTGTCATTGCCGTGCAGGAGCTGGATGAGCAGCGGCAAGCAGCCAGACTGACGCATAGCTATACAACTGTCCTGTGAGCTGGACATGGCCAGGAGAGTGCGGGACATGTCGTCTTTGTCATGCGTACCCAGCATGGACAGCAGAGAGTAGACCATTTCCACCTGAGTAAACGGGACAAAAAAAACCAAGATACTTACTTCACCCATCGCTGCGGCAAAGACTGAAAAGCAGGCTATGGTGTAGACTGGCTCACCTTGGTACCTAAATGACTTGTGAGCCTGCGTGGGACTGAGTAGCTTCCCCCACTACTCATTTCACTAACCGTGTCCGGATCTCGAGTAGAGCTTAAACCCTGCTAAATAAAGTCAGTTAGTCAGAGTTTAGAACTAAGTTTAACTAGTCAAGCAAAACTAGGTTCAAGATGCTCCCAATCTGGCATCGCTAAATTACCCTCAAACGTGAACACGATAAGAGGGTGCTCTTACCTGAGAGCAAGCAACACTCCCAACGCCAGTATCTCCAGATGCCTGTGCCGCCTCATGGTCATGCTTTACCTATGGATGAGATTTAAAGTAAATTATTAAATGCCAAGAAAAATCT
This sequence comes from Hoplisoma paleatum, assembly GCA_028565875.1. Classification (NCBI taxonomy): domain Eukaryota; kingdom Metazoa; phylum Chordata; class Actinopteri; order Siluriformes; family Callichthyidae; genus Hoplisoma; species Hoplisoma paleatum. Next base: position 1,777,415 of record JAOTRQ010000005.1, on the reverse strand, counting down.
ACCTGACATGCAAAGAATGATCTTAAAACTCTAAACAGGGGACTAATTCAGGTCTAATTACTACTAGACACACACAGAGGTTGGCTTGTCACTAGACTAAGCAGTTGTAGTACTCTCTCTCTCTCTCTGACAAATAAGATGCTTGTTCAGCCTAAAGGATTAAATGCAGTAGAAAAAACAAGACCTCCTCCCCAAGTCTACCAACAACAGCACATTTCGACGACAAATGTTTTTCCCAGTTAGATGCAAAAACATTAGATGTAAAACGTTAATTGAAGTGATGGCAAAAACAATACAGATTGATAAAACTCTAAATATCATAAAAAGTTAAATATTTTAAATATTTGTAAAGTACTTATCATCCTCCATCTAATACATCTAAACAGCCAAAAAGAAAAAAAAACGACACCCATCCATCCATCTAGCTCAGGGGTCACTAACCTTTTTGAAGCTGAGAGCTACTTTTGGGGTACCAACTAATGCGGCGGGCGACCAGTTTGATACACGCTTGTGACGTCACAATAATAATTATATAATTAATTATAATAAATAATAAATAATTATATAATGTAACGTCTGTGGGTCATGTGGAAAGGATGAGACGGATGTAAACAAAAGTCCAGTTTTATCAACACCTTCGGATAACTCGCGGTTACATTTCCACCATCATTTTCCTTGTAACATCGCCCGGAACATTGGCTCGCTCGCTCGCTCTCGCTCTCTCTCTCTCTCTCTCGCACGCACGCACGCACACAGGTTCACTCCCAAAAACTCTCTTGTTCCCTACACACGGAATAACTAGAACATGTGAACAGAGCACCCGTAACATTAAACAAACACATAACCCATAACATTAAGCGTTCGCTAAAATATATTACATAGATTGTCATTTTATAATTTACACCAATGTAAGTGTGATTTAAAAAAAGAATAGCGCCAAAAAAATTAATGCAGCTTGCTGGTAAGTGTCACTATAATGAGCTGATTTTAGAACAGGCCCGCGGGCGACCTGGTGCCCGCGGGCACCATGTTGGTGACCCCTGCTCTAGCTACACCTGAAACTCCACGCTATTGGACAAAGATGATATTAAAATAGCACACGACCCATGGTGTGAAGAGTACTGATTCACTGTTGCACACATCATGCTATGAGCCATTTCGTTTTTCCAGCTTAGCAGTCAGCTGTTTATAAATAACATGTTGTGATTATCCATCATCGATCGTCAAACTCAGCAGATTACATGACAAAATGAAAATATGTGGATATCACACAACACTAATTATTAACGTGTATAAAATCAAAAACAACTGGCTTCTCATGAGCGTGTCCACAGAGACATGACTTGCAATGTCAGAGCTGTGATCACCAGCTCATTGAACGATTGATGCATGAATCAAGTTGACTTAGAAAATATTTCATATTCAACATTTTTAGCTTACTACTTAAATTGTTTATTGATGTTACAGCAGTAGTGGAAGAGACAGTATAAAGAGTTCTGGTTTGCAAACCAAAGGTTTTAACCCAGTTAGAAAAATCTAAATCCCTACTAAAGTCGTGATACATTTAATCAGCCAGTATTGAAAACGCAGATTGACATTTTGTAAGTGATGGTGAACAATTTAATCAATTGAATATTATTTTTCTGACTACACAACAGTGTTGTAACATCAGTACTATGTTAAAATGTAAAACTTTTTTTTTGGCTGTCGCTTTAGGCACCCATTAAGTGATCGCGTAGTAATGACGGGAGGTTATTACGGCTGTTGATGTAGGTTTTGCCTGCTAACCTCAGGTTCAACAGGCGGGGGCTGTAAGTGCTGTCTGATCCTCGTCACGTCCTTTTCTATCTGCTGGATTCGCACCAAACGAACCTGGATGAAAGAAAAACAAATAACAAAAACTCCACCATGTTAGTTTTAGTGTGAAGTCCACACGTAGATCTTCAAGAACTGATAGCTTAACAACCGAGCTGGTAAAGGCACTAGACAAGTGATCAGATACCACAAACACTATACCAAGAAGTCGCCACAGTTGAGGCCCAAAGTAAGGGCCTTCATTACAGTTCTATATTTCACACTAGGAGTAAAAGAGAAGACATCACCCACATTCTTAATTCCTTACACTGGTTACCAGGAAGTCACAGAATAAATTAAGGTTTTCTTACTCGTCTTTAAATGTCTATATGACTTAGGAGCAGCATACTTTTTTGATTTGCTGTAGTGATAAGAGCCGAGCAGAAGTCTTATATCGTAAAGAAACAGTCAGCTAGTCCTGCTCAAAGTAAAGACTAAACAAGCTGTTGTTAAACTGGACACTTTTAAATCCAGACTGAAATCACTCCTGTTTGAGCAGTTTAAAATATTTCATCTAAAAAAATAAACAAAAAATAATTTATCATAACAACTAATATTTCTTGGTAATATAATTTGACTGCTTTTAAACTACAGACACAAGTTACAAAATGGGCAGTTATTAAAATCTATTGTGTCTATTACGTTCATTGTTCTGAAACAAATGCATTAAACTTTCCCTGTTCCTTTAGTACCACCAAAAAACAAGATGTAGCATCTGAAGTATTAAACTACCCATCATACCTGTGCCCTTTTTTCCATGTCCTGACACGTGCCCAGCTGCTCCTCCATCGCGGCACGGATCTGCCGAGCTTCGTATTCCAGCTGCCTACGAGTCATGTCGGCCTGTAAAGAGAACTTAAAAAAATGACAATCGTAATTAAAACATACATAAAAAAACACAAGTGACCAGTGATTCAGCTTGAATGATGAACAGAATTAATAAAGCAACACATACATTGATACATTAATACAGAAAGAGAGACATCTGCATTTTCTTCCAATGTATTAATTTCCAATTCTCTACTGCTGCATGCTGTATAGCCACAGTAACCAAAAAGGGTCACAGTCAACCAACTAACACTGGGAAACTACATTTCTTTCAGCATTAGAGAGCCGCAACATGTACTCGAATTCTTATTTAAGTTAGGTTTGTAACATTTTCACTTTGACCACCTGTCCTGTCATAAAAGGGATCAAACAGTCAAGTTACTTCCAACGAACTCCAAGAGGACACCCACACAAGGGGACACATTATACGTATTTTAAACAAATTTATAGGCTCTACATAAGATGCCTCTGAAGTCCTTTGCACACAATCACTCTCACATGAAAAGAAGTTAATCGTTTCACTCTCTCAAATTTCACATTTGTAACCAATAACTTCTAAGCTAATGCTGTTTTAATCGCGTTTACTAAACAATTTCTATCTATTCGTTTATCATCCGTGTTCCCAGTTCCTGGGGTAGGACGTTAATGTTTGGAGCAGAGTTTTCCGTCCGGATGCCCTTCCTGACGACAACCA
>JAOTRQ010000005.1:1758328-1773939 GCA_028565875.1 Hoplisoma paleatum | reverse complement strand
ATTCATCTATGTGAAGATGCTGATCATGTCAATGATTTCTCACAATCATTTTCAACAATCATTTAACAAAGTAGGAATCAAATAAATATTAAGATGCAAAATATGCAGCTATTTTTAGAACAGGCACCACGTTGGTGACCCCTGATCTACAGCAATAAAAGAGGGTAAGTGAAGCCGGATTGACTCTATCCTGCTCTCATTATGTGCTTCCACAGGAAAGGCCAGAATATTGACGATCCATCTAGCAAGCATCACAGGAGGTGAGCAAGCAGGTGGAACGTATCTCGCTTTACTGTAATTGGGTATTTTTGTGTATTTTTGTGGTACTTTTTGGTGTAGATTCTATGATGTGTACATTTGCTTTACCTTCAATATGTTTTATTGTAAGAATTGTAATTTGCTACCTTTTAATCACATCTGGGATGCTGGTACGGTGATCAGGGTTGGCAAAATTCAGTGTCAAAACAACAGCGAAATCTGGCAACACTGTACACAACAATTACACAACGGACGTTTGGTAATTTATTATAATCTTACAAATAATTTAACTGATATAATGACCTTTCTTAGCAAAAGATACAGAGTGGCACGGTGGCTTAATGATTAGCACTGTCGCCTCACAGCAAGATGTCCCAATATTCTTGGGTTAAGCGATCCAGGGCTTTCTGTGTGGAGTTTGTATGTTCGCATGTGTGGTACAAATACACAGTTATCACACAATTCACTTCCCCATGTTTCCCTGATCATTTGGAAGCTGGGGGCATAATGCACGGTCAAGCATGTAATAGTGGCTGCATGGCAGAGCTAGGATTCAAACTCACAACCCTTCAATTACTGTCACAAAGCTCTACCTTTCTAGGCCACCACCGATGAACCAGATCCCCTGTGACTTTGACCAGGATGAAGTAGTAGATTAATACGACACAATCAAACTATATAATGTACCCATCTCAAACCTGATTATGATTAAGTCTCATTCTCTCTTCTTCTCACCCCTCTTGTTTTCCCCTGTAGGTCACGTTCCCGTGGCAACACCAGCAGTGGCAGCGAATCCGAGAACTCCAATAGAGAGCATCGTAAAAAGAGGAACCGGTAAGGATTCTCACCAATCACAATGACAAACTGTCCGAACAGTATTCATTCTTGGTGGTCTTTCTATAGAAACTGTGGTAACTCGTGCACAATGCTGTCCGTACGCATGTCCACCGTAGGTCCCGACAGGAAAATGAAATGGTCGATTCTGGCCCACAGTGGGAGGCCGTGCAACGCAGACAAAAAGAAAAAAAAATTCCCGACCCAAACAATCGGAGGTCACGGCATCGCTCTCGATCGTTAGTATCAGTGTTCACACTTTTCACTTCTATAGTTGTGTAGAGCCTCCAGATGTGTGTTGACGTCTTTCTTTTTTTGTAGAAGAAGCCCAGATGTGCAAGCTAAGCAGCAGTTATGGAAGCATATTCAGTAAGTCTTCCTACATACGCTGTTAGGTGCTAATGTAAAGCACATTCCACCAAAGCTATGTCCCGTATATGTATATGTACATGAAAAATGACTTTAAAGCATTCAGCATTTTAATTTAGCATGATGCCCAGCACATTGTTCTAATGGCAAATTAAAGATTAATATTGTGTGTGTGTGTGTGTGTGTGTGTGTGTTTGTAGAAAGGAGCTGGTGGATCCATCTGGACTCAGTGATGAACAGCTGAAAGAGATTCCATACAAGAAAGTAGAGTAAGCAAGTACCATGAGATTTGATCTTCTGGAGTACCTAAAAAGTTACTTTTACAGTTGAAAATAAGTCTCACATATTCAATAAAAAAATAAAACTGTATTTGTTAAATATTTTAGGTAGAATATATATAACAAATTATAAATATATAACCATTATTCCAAATGTAGATATAAGCCAGTGTTCGGCATGTTATTTAAATCATTATAGTTACCTCTCTCTAATTACCAGGTAAAGTATTTATTTCGTTACTTTTTGCAATGTGAGATAAGACAACTTATTAGATTTAGTATATTTTTATAGGTGATAAAATTGTTGTTGCTAGTAGTAGAACAATAAAACATTGATGTTTTACAGCTTTACTTAAACAAGCTACAACTGGCCATCAAACATGTCAAATGAAATTATGCTCATTATCCAATATACTCAAACATAATTGATGTATATTTAAAATAAAAATATAATACTGTTTATGTATGTATAACATAAAAAGAAAATATATAACATTTATTAGTCCAACAGTAGGGAAAGTTACAAATGTAAATGTATACATGTATATATACACAATATTATTATTGACATATAGTATAAACGAGTGTATTTACTTGCTTTAAGTTCAGGCTCGTCAGTGAAACGTATTTACTTTATGTAGAAGCGTTCAAGTCACCCTATTAGGTCTTTAGAAAGTGTTATAAGGCGAGAACCCTCTCTAGTTAAACAGCTCATTATGCACACCTGAACTACGTATGTAGTAGAAGTTTCTGAAAGAGCATGTCAGATCAAACTGGTGTTAAGTAACTCATTTTATTGTCTGTTACGGGAACAACATTGTAATAATGGAAACTTCACTTACTGATTTATATATGTTCCATTTAAAACGAGAAGTTTGCTCACTAAAGTCTATATTAAATGGAATTCCTATTAATTCTTTTATTTCAGAACTCAAGGTGATCCCATCCGTATCAGGCTCTCTCATTCCCCCCGTAGTTATCGACAATACCGTCGCTCGCACTGTTCTGATGGAGAGAGGTCGGTCCTCTCAGAAGTCAAGTAGGTCTAAATTTATTGAAACACTAACATATGGGGGTTCAACTTACTCTTACTTGATGATTAGTTACAATTTTTATTTGTGTTGACCATTATTTCTTTCTAGTTCTCGGACTGACTTGGTGCCTCCACTTCCTGTTACACGTACTGCAGACCTAACCGGATCTAGTACTGCTACACCACAGGTTAGTTATATTCACGGCAAAATCCGTAAATCCTAAGCTCAGTGTAGCACAATTAGTCGCTTCTTGGTGATTGGAGTATAAATTGTTTACATCGATGTAGGCATGTATACATTGTTTACATAGATGTACACGTTCCCATTCAGAAAACGTTTTTTTCTTTCTACCAGATGAAGACTGGATCCAAAGACAGTCTGTCCGAGAGTTCTGGGCAGGAGACCAAAAGCAGCATCAAGGCAGCAAAAACTTCTCGTTGTGCTCGGACAACAACTGGACCATCACCCCGAGATTAGCAGAGAAATGGACAGATATTGTTGTGGCATTGAAAATATCAAGAAGCATTTAAAACGCGCTTTGGTGTGAAAGATTAGAAAAAGATAGACATTGTATCATCAAAAACAAAATACAGTTATTACTGTCACCTGTCAGAAGCATTCTGGCAGTCAAATGAAGGACACTGGTCATCTATAAAGCGAACACTACACGCTCCTCAAAGTTTTACATGTCCAACACTGAAATGTACATACTGTACTTTTAGGAACAGTTTACTGCAACAGGATCCTGCATCATGTCAAATGTCAGTGTTAGAGAACTTTCATGTAATTAATACTGATAGTAACAGTTATGATTTTTGATATGAGAAATGTAAAAGACAAAACATTAATTGAAAGTATTTTCATCCAGGCCTGGCTCGCTCCACCAAAGAACACTAGACAAAGGCTGTGAACATCCTGGACAGGGTTTCTGCCATTCATCTATACTCAGACGTACCCCGTCATGTCTGTATGGATACCAGCCCTGCAGTGTGTGGAGGGCTGGCAGAGATCACTGCACTACTTGAGCTCTCTAGGACAATATTAATCCCTATTGATTTAATTGCCCAGTGTTATGATAGTTGCCATGGTGTGTAATAAGCCATAAAACAAGTGAAAATCAGCTTACTGGGTGACGTCACGAAATCACGATGGTCAAAATGTAGAACAGTTATCAAGCATTTTTACAGTCTGACACACATGTCCAAAAACCAAACTTTTCAGGAGAGGCAAAATAAAACGTTGTTTTAAAACTGTTTTGGTGAATAGCAGCCAATACTCGCTATAAAGATGATCGTTTCAATTGTCATTTTGATATTCACATCAAAGCATCAAGAAATAAATCCACAATCTTCAAAATAGCTACATGTTTTTAACTGGACAGCGATGATATGAAAAAGGCCTCATGACACATATTAGATGTATTTGATGTTTGTATCATCTATATTACACGGGGCTTGAGTAAAATGTTCCTGAAATTAAATACAGTATTAAAATCTCAATACAGTACATGTGGCTTTTATCAAAGTGTTTGTACCAGTTTCATGTCGCTTACTGAAACTTTTTTTGTAGAATGTTGTTGCTGCTGTATTATTCTTGCACAGTTTTTTCTTCTTTCATCTCAATAAAAAAGTATTGTATTAAAGAAAGTACTTAATTTCTTTTGGCTGTCCCATCATCCCACAGCTGACATGATCATGCAGGTTACCTTTTCTGACACAACCCTCCTTATTTAATTGGATTTGGAATAGGAACTGCAAGTCATTGATTAATGCACCCTAGTGGCTATGTACTTATTGGACAAGTCTATCTGTCTGACCTTTTATAACACTGCAGTCCTGCCCGCTATCTAACATCATCTGATGCCGGTCAAGTCAACTTTATTTATATAACGCTTTTTACAACAGACATTGTCTCAACGCAACGTTACAAAATCCAGGACCAACAGATGCAGAAACCCCTGTTGAGCAAGTCGAGGACGAGCACTATGGCTAGTTGATCAGTGTTGCTGTGCCCTTGATCTAGAACTCTCTTCCATTCACTACAACTAATTCTCTTTCTCATTTTGCTACACTTTTCCTCTTAAAGTGGCATTGGATTTTGTGAAAGACGGTATATAAGTGTAAGTTATTATTATTATTATTATTATTATGTTTCTTACTCAAGTAAAGATTATTGTTGCTTCTAATTTAAGTTAAACTTATTCAAATTATCAAAATTAATCAAGTTATTTACTTAAGTAATATTTCAGTACTCGTACCACCTTTACTTTTCGGTCTGAATAACTATCCAGGGGGCATTTTGGACTGTATATGAACTATGAATGAGACAATAATTTATTCCATTGATGCAAACTGGTGGAAGCTTTGTTAGAGGCTTAAAGTGGCTTATATATACAGAACACGATTGTAGAATTCTTTTATTTCAGAGCTGTTTTTTACTGTTGTATCTTCTTCAAAACCAGCAGAGGGCGCCAGTGTTTCAGCAACCCCAGTTCTCTTGAGAAGCCTTAAGTGTTCTTTATGTTTCCAGCATCGACACTTAAGCTCTGCTGGTTTAGAAATGGTGTCATCTAATATTTATTGATTTTTATAATGACTTTTCTGGACATAACACACATCATCATTTCAAGTTCACTACATACGAACCACAATTTTATTCTCTTTACATTTTACCTTATGAGAAAAACTGATTCGTACGGTTAGTTCACTGTAGCTGAAACTAACTGACCACATACCTTTGTTCATATAGTGTTTAATCCATGTACACTTTAATGATGTTTTCTTAAAGCAGTCTGTTGAAAGAACGATATCTCAACAAACTCTAAATGCTGATGTTTAGTCTACAGATGAACCGTGTTTAGTCTGGCAAAGCAACCCGTCAAATGTTATGCTTTAGGTGCGTCATCTAAAATGGCAGCTTGAAATAATGTTTTGTAGTATGTGTTCAGATACTGAGTCCAAGTTCATTCTCGAAACCTGTGAAAAAAACAGAAGGACTTGAGTTTTCTATATCACGGCATGGTGCCATAGAATAAAAGCCAGATGCACTCATTCACCTCAAATGATTTTGAGAATGTAAAAGGGAGGGGTTGGTAACATAGCTGACAGCACATGGAGAGCTTTTTCATGCTGAATGACTGATCAAAGACATATCGGGGCTTTTAGGCTCTTTTACTCCTAAGAGAGTCCTGTGGACTGATGAAGACAACAAGCTTTAGCACAGGACCTCATTCACTGTAAACAGGATATGTTCCTTCCGGTGAGACCCATTATCACAGGAGCAGAACGAATGCTTAATGCTCTTTGCTTATATTGTCTTAAAAGGTTCTTCTGTGAATCACCTGATAAACTCATCAACTAATTGAAAAACCTTCATTAGAGAAATAAGATGCATCAGTGCAAGGAATTGCGTATTGTATTCTACAGTTCAAGTATGGCAAAGTTCTAGTTTATAAACACAAGCATCCAAGGTTTTCCATGTGATATCATATTCATAATAATGTCTGCCTTTGCTGTGCAGCACAAAAGTAAAACTGACTAAGCAAAAACGTTATTTTGACTTACAGTACCAGACTTAGAAGAGATGAGAATCTAATGAATGTATCCTTCACGGTCGAGTTCTGAGTTGGTCCATTATTATGACCACCAGCTAATATTATCCATATTCAGCACAGACTAACTTGAAGTAATAAAGTTCCTGATAGAATGTCATATATATCATGCAGACTTAATAATACACGGACTTAATAATGCATGCCACCCGTTACTGGATGTCTAGTGTAGGATCCAGAAAGCCAACCTTGATGCTCAATTTGGTTCTAGTCTTGGGAATAATGGATTCATGGTAGTACTTGTAGGTCTTGTTTATACTATTCACTCAATGATGGTAATCGGTATCTTTAAATTTGTCATTACACATATTTAGAAGTACAATGAAATGTTTCTCTTCGCATATCCCAACTTGTCTGGAAGTTGGGGGTCAGAATGCAGGTTCAGTCGCAGTACGGCGCCCCTGGAGCAGACAGGGTTATGGGTCTTGCTCAAGGACCCAACAGTGGCCGTGTAGCAGAGCCTGGACCTGAAGCCCCAATCTTTGGGTTCACAGCCCAACGCTCTACCCACTAGGCTACACTGTCCCTTTATGCACCTCTTACCTAGGATAAGTGAATTTGTCTCATACACCAAGCCCTGTCTGTGTCTCCAAACATTTAAAAGCACATATTGTAAGAGAAAGTAATATAAGCTAACTAGTATAGTTCAGTTCAGAAGACAATTGAGAAGTAACCAAGAAATGAACAGCTAGCTTGCAACGAGCTGTTTAACATCATAGCCTTTGGTTTTTGAAAATGTTAATACTATCTGAATGGAAAAACAAATATTAGTTATAAAACTAAAAGTCATAAGAAATTGAAACCTACCTTGTATTACACAGATGTGGTTTTGCAAGTCAGTGCAAAGATGCCCATGTCCTGTCCTGCGATTACAAGCATAATTTTGGTTTACCAGGTAATACCTACTATAAATGCTTAATCATCCCCTACCAGATGTTTAATAAAACCTTTCTGCCTTTAACCAGATAGATGCCAAATGCCACCCAGGTGAAGCAATGGGACTTTCCACTATCACAACTGAAGATTCACACATAGTAGATAAAATTAGAGGTTAGAACTAGAGTAAAAAAAATGATAAGAAAGAGAACAAAAAGTCTAGTCAAGGATGTCAACTATGACCCTAAGACAGCGTAAAACAATGTTAGGTGCTTCTTAGGTAGAATAAAGGCACTTTGCAGCGAAGTGTAAGTTCCTGATGGTGTAATTTAAAACTAGATTGAACTGGATCTGATAGAATATTTAGAACTAGGATGATGGTGTATTTAGGTCATTGTACCCAACTTGTACATTCTGTTCACCTAAAGACATAGTCCTGGACCAGCTGAAAACCAATTATATTAGTGCATTTATTGCATTCTTTTTGGAACTACTTGGAGAAGAGCTATCCTGGGGCATTTAAGTAAAAGCTTGAACGCATTCACATTTAAACAAGAAAAGATCTGGTGTAATGGCTATATTGCTCTAATGCGGGCAAAGTCAAATAACATTATTCTATTGTAGGCTTAAGAATAATCACTGGATTAGACAAGTGGTGCAGTGATGTGGTGGTATGAAGTATTTATGTAATCGAATGTGGGCAGTGGCATTGATTGTAATGCATTGATAGAATGATTAATGCAAAGGCAATTTCATAATTCAGCACAAAGCTGTAAAGCTAACATTGAATAGTTGAACGATGAATATGTTTTACTGTTTATTATGTGGTGTGACATATAGACAACTACATTTAGGTTGGGTCTGTAATGCCTCAGAAGTGTCTGAAAAAAAGCTACGATAGGATGTAAATGTAAATGACAAGTTGCTCCAGCTTATGAAGTGGTAAGTGTAAAAGCTTTACTGATGTAGATCACTTGTGTAGTGAACAAAGTCATTATGAGATTGGAAGGAAAGGGAAAGCCACTTGGCTTGTGTTCAAGGGGGCTTCCTCTTCGATCAGGCTAGCCAAATTCCACACATAAAAAGCTGTGGAGAATTTAAGGAGGATGGAGTGCAAGGATACATCAAAAAGACAAGGAAAGGAAAATATGGGAAAAATTTATAAGGAATGGCCAATTATGGTTAATGAGAAGTTTCAGTCAAGTCTCTTTCTTTTAAACGTATTGCGTAATGCTTTCCATGGAAGACTATCCAGCTTGTTTATCCCATCGACATTGTTACAAGTAAAGGGGGTACACTTAAAACTTTATTGAACATAAATGCTCTATGTCCAGAAGTGGTCTCGATTTCTATGTTTAGAATGGACCATCACACAGCGGTAATGTGTATTGTGGTCAAAATTTTGGAAATTCTGATTCTTAGATTCTGAACAAAAGACAAAGAACCATTCAGACGGGTATCTGTAAATCAAATAAGCCAGTGTCTGTCAGGCTGTGGTGCTGTGCCAGTGCCCTTGGCAAACATAAATTAAACTTCTGTGATGGCAGCAATAATCATGCAGAAAAGCACAATGAGATGGTAGAGCAACATCAACTGTCTTCTCCAGAGACGTTCATAACAAGACAATGCAAAGCACCATCTGCACAAATCACTGCACATCATACCAAAAAAAATCTTTTTATTTCAATATGAATGCTTTACTACACCAGCATGTGGTGAATACATAGAATGCAGGAATAGGTGCATATTGATACACACAAAAGAATTAATCAGACAAAACATGAAACAGCGTAAGTACATACCGTATGCAATCAAACTCAACAAAGATTCTTAACTTGGAAACATAATTCAGCCTTTGCCTCGGCACATAAGCTCATTAACTGAAAAAGAAAACCTGATCAATTCCTCTTGAACTTGGTTAAAAGCTTTAGTGTTACGCGAGCAGGTAACACACACTACTGCTAAAACTATTCGAATGAAAAGACTTGTTTGTTAGGAACCAGTATTGGGAGTAAATTAAGACTAGGTATAGATTAAATCCAGTGAACTAGAATTAAAAGCTTCTCTCTACAATGTTAAAAACCTAAATATAGTTTTTAGGAAGGCGCACTTTATAAAAAGAAGTCTAAATGACCTCAAAGACTGCCGGAATAATCCAAATAGTCAGAACAAGCATGGAAACATCAGGACGAGAGTTTGTTTGTGGGGAGCTGTAAAGTATCAAGCTCTGACTGGTTCAAGATTAGAAAGGATAACTAACTGATAATTAAGGCTTTTATTTTCCGCTTGGTACGGCAACCAAAAGTTAAAAGTATAAACTCAGTGCTCGTGCTTTACATAGGAATATTACTTTTTTTACATGCATATGTCTGCCATGTAAAGCGTCCTTGGGATTGTGAAAGGCGCTATATAAGTGTAACTTATTATTATTTTAACGGATGCCCTTTCTGACGAAACCCTTCTTTTTATCCTGGCTGGCACTGGTTTGTGCATCCTAGTGATTAGAGTGATGCTAAGACGATCGGCTGGTCAGACTCACATTACTGCTGTGCTAACTGAAAAAATCTCACTACTCCAGCTGGGTGCACAAGCTTTCAAATGCTTTTTTAAATGCTTAACTGCAATGCACACATCAATGTGATTGCACAACGAAGACTATCAATTGGTCGTCTTTAATAAAATGACTGAAATGACTGAGAATGCAACACATTGCAACTAAATTGTCTGGAAAGTTACTATTTTGTAATATCGCTATTCTTTTCACAACAATGGCACAGGGAATACCAAATAGCTGCGTTACATTATTCCTTCAAACAATTTCTAAAGTGTGCAACAGTGCACAGACTCTTGCATATGGACTAAATGCTTTAATAGTCTGGATGCTTCTTTAGATCTTTCACCCAGGGCTTTGGAAGGAAACATGCATCTCCTCTTCAACAATGTTGCTAAATGTTTTAATGATTTTATTACATAATTTCTGAAAATTTATACAGCTTTTGTACCAAAACCAATTTAATCAAGACATTATTATTTAAAAAAAAATAAAGCATTAGACAAAGATTGAACCTGATGTTTTCTAATGGACAAAATCGGGTACATGGTTATATAGTCTACCATAAAACCAAGGTCAATTGGAACTATCTTTGGTTTAACAAGTAATATGAAACGTAGAAACAGAACGTATTATAGGATTTTAAGGATGTAAGACAGGGGAGCAGGTGATCCTGATTTCTTAAAAAAGCTACTTTCATATTACTTGTTAAACCAAAGATAGTTCCAATGTTATTAATAAATAGTATGGTGTATGTATGAATATATACACACACATATTATATATATATATATATATACTTGAAGTTCTAATTCTTACTGGTGTATTGATCGATCATCTTTTGGACCACCCTTTTTTTGGAAAATATTTCAGTATCAAATACCTTAAAATATGGTTTGTATCTAGCCTTTAAATTAAATGTACAACTCATTCAAGTTGTGGCAAGAAACATGATTAATAATAAATAACATTTAGATTAAATGAAAATAAATGAAATGCAGAAACAGCTTGAAAGATTAGCTTATGTTACCACATGAATTGTGGTAATGAAAATCAAGACAACTTTTCCAATAAACACAAATAAGCAATAAGCACACGTCTTGAGAGCGTGAATATTTATTGAACTACTGCTTAAATTGAAAACATAACTAGTACAATACAGAATGCATCGTTATAGATCGCAAGCCGAATGTTTTTACACCAATATTTATACCATATAATTCAACACAGTACAACAGACCCTATCTATACACTATTTACAACAGCTAGTTTAACTAGCCTATAGAAGAAAGTGCAGTTATTCAGGAAGAAGATGAAAACGAAACACGGCGGAAAGCATGCCTTCGATGCACTAGGGAAGATCTAGAGCGAGCGAGGAAGATTTCCACTTCAGTGGAACGATGGAAGACAGTAAAAAAACGAATGTGGGCTTTCAAGTTGGTTGCTGAATTGGGATTGTTCAAAGTATATATATATATATATATCCATATATAAACTGGAAGCAAGGACAAAACTGCAAATACTCAGGGACGACACGGTTACAGACTACTGAAAATACATGAAAGCGGTTTCATTTCTAGCCTTTAAATTAAATGTACAACTCATTCAAGTCGTTCTGAGACTATATTGTCAAGCCTGTCGTTCTTATGTGCTCCATTTTATCCACAAGAGCAAAATCAATTCATGGATGATGAGGGTGTTGGTTGAATCCTGTTATCACCTCCAGGTGAAGAGTAAGGAGCAGGCTGGCAACGCAGAAACAGGTAAAACAGTCTAAAGAGTTTCCATTTAATCAGGCAGATGCAACTAGATGCTCTTACAATAAATAAGAGGTCATTTGGAAAAAATTGTCATTGCTTATGAAAAATATTTACGTATAAGCAACAACGAAACAATGATGTCATAAGATTTTAAAACCTGCAGTCAAGAGGAAAAAACCCAGGAGTTGCAAAATTGTCCAAAACATTTAAACCCTGGAAATGTAACTAATGCATCTATTTATTTTAGTCTTTAAGGGAAAATTAAGAATAATTGAAGTTTTGTGATTGCTCCCGCTATTCTGCTATCAAGATTGTCTGTCATTTCTAATTTTAAAAAAGGAAAAAAAACTGTTCCTTGTGGTCTTGTTTAGTGTACATCCTTAATATCCAAAGAGAAAGCCGCACAGAAACGACAGAGTGAGTTCACATGCACAGAATAATAATCGAACAATCCAACAGTGAGAAGTAAAATTTTGGTAATATCCTAGCCAATGGCTGACTGTTTATTTAAAATGATTATAAGCAAGTCTATGCTGCCCCTCTGATCACATAAAGCTCTGGAGAAAAATAAGAGACCACTTTAATACCATGGGGATTTTTTATTGTTTTTTAAATATATGACTAATTTAATTTATTAGCATTTAAACAGGTGAGATTTTTTGCAAATTGAATGGATGTTCCAGAGTGTAACCAGCTGTTTAAAGCCCTTCTACAGTGGAATAGCGCGGCGTCTCATGGCATGGTGGAAGCTGATTCTACAGACTATTACTGCAGCGCCTCATGGGTTGGTGGAAGCTCACGCTACTGCCGATTACTGCAGTGTCTCATTGTGTGGTGGAAGCTCATGCTACAGCCGGTTATTGTAGTCCATCATGGACTGGTGGAAGCTCATGCTTCAGCTGATTACTGCAAAGCCTCATGGGGTTGTGGAAGCTCAGGCGAAAGTGGAATAATGCGATGTCTCATGGAATGGTGAAAGCTCACTTGACACTGTCAGGGCTCAAATATATTTGCAGCTTATGATTGTTAGTATAATTATTATTATGGCTACTCTGTTGGAATAATGGGATTTGCCACCGCATGCAAACATTGAATCTTAACTTCCCGGTTTCAATCTTGGAGTTGCTGGTTAGCAGGATGCCACTCTAGCCACTAGATGCACATATTAGTGCAAAATATTCAGAAATGGTATCTGGCATGAAAACAAAGTTGAAGATGCAGACCAAGAGCAGCTGAAAGAAGATCAATAGCATGTAATTATTACTATAGTTCTCATATTTTAAAACGAGAAAAAAAAAAGAAAAACTAGAAAATTGGAACTGGTCTTTATTTTCCCCCAGAGTTGTATTTACACAAATCGTGCAGTCTTACAAAAAGTTTTAACATGAAGACTGTGGATTGCGTAATTCTCTCACCATTGCTTCATTGCTTAAACCATTTTCCTCACCCAGACAGTTGAAAATGCTTCGGAGCAGTAAAAGGGTGAATTCCTATCTGGCATTTACACCAGCCGACTGGGCTTGCGGAGATTTTAAAGTCTGGTCTCCAAGGTGTGTGTGTGTGTGTTATGTAGAACAGCCGCACTAATCACTAAAATGATTGGTCAACGCAATTCGCTCAGTCACATTGTAGTAAAAACAAAAAACTCCAGCTTCCAAACGGATTCTAAATAATAGAAAAGTGCATTAAAAGCTCCATTTTACTCAACAACTCCTTTCCAACTTACTCTTCAAAAACTTTTTTAACATCACCCCCTCAAATGTCAAGCTTTAGGAAATAAAACAAAACAATGGAGGTTCTACTCACTTATTACTACAATTACTGGGTTTAGACCTATTTCAATTTCTCAAAGTTAATCAATGGCCACGAACCAATTTTAACAATTCAACTATTCCGTTTATGTCACCAATTGAAAATCAGATGATTGCACAAATCTGTCTAGGATTGGATTAGTAATGTGCATAAAAACATACTCATTGGGAGAAAGAGGAAGAGGGGAAATAAGTCAATCCAGACCAAGATACAACAACTATACAACAGAGAACCGAACACCTTCTTCAGAACATGAAGATATAAAATAAAAACCATTTCGGCTACCTTACCAAGGAGCAGATTTAAGTCCAAAATAGCACCATTCATCAGTGTCTCAAATCCGTGGCAGCATCTCAATCACTTACCACAAGGAAACAATGCGGTTTCTACAGCTACTTCTATATCACAACGAACATGATTACACTTTAATATACTAGCAAAGCAAAAAAAATCTAAAGATAAAAAAAGCCAAAAAAATAAACAACGCAAGGATCAAAATAAAACTACTGTGAAAGATAAAGCTTTTAGTAACTATGGATATTGGGGGACTCTTAGCCTTAGTAAATACTGTAAAGTGTGTTACTGTAGTTTTGTGTGAAGTGACAGATCAGCTGCTGTAGACTAGTGTTGCACATGAAAAATAACACAGAGGAACAGACCTGCTGATTAGTCAATCTCAAACCAAGTAGACCAGGGGTGTCAACGCCATCCTCAGAGAGCTGGTGTTATTCCAATCAGATCAGATTATACTAGTTTAATTACCTAGTCTCAGATAAACAGCTGATCATGCCACACCAACCCTATATGGATCCGGTTGAACACCCCTGAGGTAGACTGTGGCATCAAAGCGTGCATGCTTAAAATACAGTTTGGGATTAGAGTTGAAAGGGTGTTACAAGGAACACATCTGTAGGAAGACTGAAAAGCATGATTCTGGATGTAAACAAAGTGAGCAAGTGGATGGTATACTGCTGCTGGTCTTCTCAGCCTGGGAAATTGTAAACAACCTGTTGGTTGTAAACACAGACGTGGGGAGTCAGAACAGCTCCGATCTGTCAGGTCTGTCTGAGGTCGCTTCATGACATTTGACATTACTTCAGATCCTCCCGAAAAACATGAAACTTATCATCAAGGCTCAGAGTCCCAAGCTTTTCTACCATAGTATTTACAAATCACACAGACGTTAGCCCCGGTGTCTTTACCACATACCATAAAAACGAGGAGATTTTAAAAAATAAACAAAAAATACAGAAGATGGGGACTTTGGACCCCATTAGAATGAAGAAAGCTGTTTTATCCTACATCAGGAGGAAGGAATGTTAATTCTCTGTGACTCTCCATTACAACGGCCTGTGTTGGGACCCGGGTGTTAACCCTGATAGAAATAGACAGAGGAAATATGTCATGAGTCAATGCAGGCAGCCTAATAACAATTTTCATGTTCAGGCACCGAGAATAGTGGAACATACCTCTGGGGATCTTCCATTACTCCTGTTAGGCAGATTCTGAAGCAGAAACCTATAATAGAAAGTGAGGGAGTATTTAGATTCCACCCGGATGCCATATAATACGTAACTGGTTATGCATCCTGGCTGCACTCCAGGTGTTGAATTGATGCTTTATTGAGTTTTAGATCATATGCTATTGAAGCAAGCTGACAAAAAGAGTTTAAAAGAGTACAAGAGACCAGTCATTATTTTGGCCTTAATCATGATGTTTATCCACCATGTTATCTAGATAAATGCAGTGTGTCACTGTTGGTCTGGACCGTGGACAGGATGCCAATCCAGTCATGTACTTCCTCAGACATAGCCAATCATGTCTGTATGTATGTGAGATTTGCATCCATGATTCCAGGAGTACTGGCGAAGTTGATTGGCCAAATTTGGAATTTTATCCAAAATCACACATATGCTAACCAATACTCAATGCTGTAGTTTATTCTTTAAGGGCAGAATTTTTTGAATATTAAACAGGTATTTGGATACATTCCTGTCTGAACTAGTCCTAAACTGTACATCTGCCATATGCATCCATTAAAACAGAATTCTTTTAACGTTCACACATTCTTAACACATTTATAGTATATAATTAAAGTATAGAGAAGTAACCCTCGCATACATGTAAAGTTGTACAGACCGTAAACCCTAGAATTTACCACACACACACACACACACACACACACACACACACACACACACACACACACACACACACACACACACACAC
>JAOTRQ010000005.1:1728889-1743058 GCA_028565875.1 Hoplisoma paleatum | reverse complement strand
AAAGACAAAATATAATTTTTATGCTTGTTAGGTCCTACTAATCACAAATAGCTAGACGAAATAAAAAAACGCACATCCGGGAAAAGTCTGGGTCTCAGGAGGTTAAGGAAATGGCTATTCATGGCTGTTAAATGGCTTTTAATGGATAGTAATGATGCCAGTGTGTCAACCTACCGAGTAAGTAGTACCGATTGAAGAAACTGGGGATGTTATATCATTTTTATGTTCTCCTACAACAGCCAGTGACTCTGGTTTAGGGAACAGACTGTCCATCTCAGGTTCATCTTCAGACAGGACCGATTCTGTAACTTCTGGACTGGTATTCAGACCAGCTTCTACAGACAGTTCTGGGGGAGGCATACATATTGCAGCTTTCTCTGGTGGGATTGACAAAGCCAAGGGGGGGTCTAGAGTAATGGGTGGCCTGACTAACATCTCTTCGTTGGGCATGTAAATCAAAGCCGCTGGTATTTCTTCCATTTCTAGGGCAGATGGTGAATCATCCGATGTGTCAGGAGATTGCTTTGAGTAGCACATGATTGGGATGCAGCTTTCAGATAGCGGTTCAGTCATTTGTTTGATAAACTGATTGTTTCTGTTGGGATCAGAGGGCCAGTTGATTAAGGATTGCACAGATGACTTGTCACCATCAGATGAAGCTTGAGCAAGCTTCGATTCTGTTTCTGAAGGGTCTACATGAGGTTTATGGGTAATGTCTGATTTAGAGAGTTGTCTTTCATCTTCAGGTTTGAGAGTATCTGAATCTTTTTCTTCATCAGTCAATGCTCTTGGAGGATCATCTTTGCTAGATGTTTTGTCATTTACTTGCTCTAAGACTGACTCAACTTTATCTACCCCTGACAGAATGTTTTGCTGAGCCTCAGTCAACATGTCCAAGTCTATGATTCCTTCTGTGGATTCTGTAATATCACTACAATCTTGTAATGAATCCTTTTCCTCCTCACTTTTATCACAGCTGTTACTACGTTGGGATTCCTCGATTTCAGGTTGCACAAAATTTTCATTAAAATTGGCAGTGTCAATGCTGCTAAAATCAGATTTCTTAATCTTATGATTCTCCTGAGATTTGATCATCTTATCCTTTGTAGGCAGGTCTACCATATGTAATTTGTGTGTACAGTTTTTGTTAGAGTCTACATCTTCCTTATCCATGTAGTGATCGTCTTTTGTTGGGACTGGCACATCCTTTGTTGTGTCCTGCTCCAGATCCTCCTCACTTTTGTCCAAAAATATCTTCCCTGAGTCATTATTTTCCTTGGCTATGTACAGATCGTCCTTCTGCGAGCCGATATTTTTCTTTTCTCGGTCCACATTCTCACTTACAGTCACCAGATTCATGTTTTCAATGTCCTGGTCCTTTTTTTCTCGGTCCAAATCTTTCTTACTAGTGAACTGATTGTCTGTATTTAATTCTGTCGCATCTGCTTGTTCTTCTTGAAGACTGATTTTTGGATCTTCATCAGAAGTCACTGCCTTTGGCTCGGGAGGTGTAGTTTTGGATCCAGACTCTTGTGTTGAAGCTTCCTCAGTGCTCGGGGAACAATCTGAGAGTCCCGATGTGACAGAAAAGTTGCGAGAGGATGGATGTCCAGAATCTGGTGAACTAGTACAGTTTGGAAGGGCACCATTGGGAATTTTGGGCTGTGGTTTTTCATCTTTTGGTTTGGGTTCGGATTCGATAGGGTCAACTTCATCAACGGAACCAAAGACCTGCAGAATGGCAAAAGTATCAGCTATGAGATATGTTCAGATAAACTTAAAGATGATCGAGTTATTTGAAAACACACCTGAGTGCTACAATTTGAGTCACTTTGGGAACAGGCATTGCTCTGTTTCTCGGAGCTGCTGCAGCTTTGGGATGACTGAAAAAAGCACAACGATTAATTAAAAATCAAGGTAATCATTTAAATATCTAGATATGCTATCTTGAGTTATAAACTTTTAAGCAAATCTTTGTAGTTTCTAGTATAAAGCACATATGTTCAATTGCATTATCGTAGTTCATGCTTAGGAATAAAAAGTAAATGTCATAATGGGCGGCACTGTGGCTTAGTGCCGCCTCACAGCAAGAAGTCCCGGGTTCGATTCTTAAGTTGACCCGGGGGCTTTCTGTGTGGATTTTGCATGGAGTTCTCTCCATGTCCACGTGGGTTTACTTAGGCTACTCTGGTTTCCTCTCACAGTCCAAAATCATGCAGGCAAGGCAAACCGAAGAGACCAAATTTGTCCTTGATTGAGTTTGATGTGAATTGTGGACCGTTTGAAACTTGCTTGGGTTTTTCTCCATTCAAATCCATGTCTTACATCAGTGCTGATTGTAGAGTCCTGTCGTAGCTCCACACTAGCTCCAGAAGCACACTTGGCAAGGGCTGCAGCATGCTGCTCTTTTTCACGCTGCTTTACAATAGCCTCACAGCCCAGCCACTCACTCATGGTCTGTTCATAACTAGCTCGAACCTGCTCATCAATCTACAGAAACACAGCAGACTGCTTAACACCCCCCCATCCATACCCCCAGAATGTGTTAATTTCTGTCAGTCTTTTACCATACCTCCTTTCTTTCGTTAGGTGTCATTGTAAATTGATAGTGGCCTAGCAAGAAAGGCCACACCTCCTTTCGTAGGTTGGGATTTACACCACCATAGTACACAAGCCGGAGAAGCTCTGATTCCTCGTAAGTCTGTTTATCGGTAAAGAATGTATGATTTAATACTGAAATCAAAGACCTAAAGTAACAACTATGAAAGCATAACTATTTGCTTACAGAATTATCCTGAAGAAATGTCTTCCAGACTTCCTCAGAGAGTCCTTCTCGGGCATCATATGGAATATCAGGTTCAATGATGGTGGAGTTGATCAGCGCTGACAAGTGTGTTCGAACTGTCGACAAATGACGACAATACGCCAACCCTAAAGAATACAAACTTAATTACATCTTTATGTGTTTAGTTGTTGGTTTAATAAGTTTGAAGGTCTTACATACAGCCATAAAAAGCACGAGAAATGATCTGGTACTTCATGGTCTCACAAAGCAACTTCAGCGGGGCCCTATAGAAGATTGTAAAGATAGAAGTACACATTACATTTTTTCTATTTTATATGTACAGTAATAGAACACCACCACCCTCTTTGGACACCCCTTCTCATGGTTATTTGACCAGGAAAAGGAATAATAGTCCTGGTCTTGGTCCTGAGTCCATCATCGACTGAAACTCGACTGAGATCATTTGGGATGAGTTGGACTGCAAAATGTAGGAAAAGCAGTCAACAAATGATAACTAAATCTAAGAATTCCTTCAAGACTGTTGGAAAACCATTCCTGGTGGCTCCTCGTGAAGTTGATTGAGAGAACGCCAATAACAAAGCCAACTTTATTTATATAGTCAAGTCAACTTTATTTATATGGCGCTTTTTCCAATAGACATTGTCTCAAAGCAACTTTACAAAATACAGGACCAACAGAAACCCCCTGTTGAGCAAGCCGAGGGCGAAAAAACTCCCTGAAAAATATAGGAAGAAACCTTGAGAGGAACCAGGCTCAACAGGGCCCATCCTTTTTGGGTAGAAAAGCCAAGTGCAATGTGCAAAGCTGTCATCAAACTGAAAGGTGACTACTTATAGTCTTAAATATAAAACATTCTAGTTTATTTAACAGTTTTTGTGTACTACATTGTTTTTTCATAGTTTTGATGTCTTCAGTATTCATCTACAATGTTGAAAACAAAAATAAGTCAAGAAATATCTTGTAAAGAGAAGGTGTGTCCAAACTTATATCTGTATATCTGTAGGTGCTAAAAAAAGCACTGACCTGTCATGGTTACACCCATTTAGAAGCCCACCATCATTAGAGCCGTTCTGAGAGCAAGATGAACAGGATGACTTTCTTGGAGCAGGCTGACACATGCTCATGGTCGGGTCTATCAGCTCAGGTGCCACTGGGTGATAAGAATAAGCATTCAAAATGTCAACAGGACCATCAGCCATTGCCCTTTTATTTTTGGAACACCACTTTGAGCACCACTGACCACTGAACTGGGTTTTTTATGTTGTTTGATGTTGCTTGAATTTTACCAAACAGGGTGTCTATGCGCTATGCTTGCCCATATGTGTGTATCGTTTGATAGTGTGTATCGCTTTTTTTTGATAGTATTTCATTCCTAGGGACAGTTTGTGAGCAGAGAATCTAACAGATGATCACGTATTGCAAGGCTATTTTTGTTACTTCTGTGGCTGTGAATAAAAGCACTTATATTGCTTTTAAATAAAATAGAATACGTAATCTGCAAGCAACGATGTTTCTAATAAGCTTCCTACCTACACTTCTAAAAAACAGTAGATACACCCACATACCAAACTCCTGACTTCCTGGATATATAATCCGAAACACATAATCCGTTGCCTCATCATCGTCTTTATCAGAAAAGGACTCACAGGATCCATGTGGACTTCTTTTCCGAAGTTTCGGGAAAACCTTACCCTGTCAAAAAGAACAATCTGTTATTTAACAAACGTATTTTACCATTCAGTTTACTAGCTGGTTCATTTCCATGCATACCTTTCCCCGTTGGGACCACAGGGGAGGATCGAGCTGACCGTGTGGAAGAAGTCCCGTCTCTAGACATGTCAGGAACTGCAGCAGATGACCACCTTTTGGGAAGCGGAATGGTGGTCTCTGGATGCCGTCTTGGCTTACCAAGACCACAGTGCCACCGCTGTCCACTGCAATGATAAGACATGTTCATAGTGTGGATATTCACATGGAAATTTAAAGCTCTGTTTTTTAAACAAGACATTTTACCTTGTTGGTGGCAGTGCAGGTAGACAATTTCCTCTAAACGAATGGTCATTGCATAATCCCAGTATACACTGTTACAGAAAAGAGACTTTATGCAAACCTCCAATGAAAATAAGTATCATGGGAATATCTTTCATTAAAATTCTGGAGACAATACATGACCAAACATTTGTAAGTCATCCAATATTGAGCATTTAGATTGTGTTTGGATATACGGTAGCTCTATCCATTTAATTACTGTTATCTCACAATTTAGTCCACTTCCTCTCCACCATACCTGAGGTTAAGTTAAGTCACACCCTAAAATGTTAATTTCAGCCTCATGCACTAATTCACCAGCTCTTAGACAAGTGTGAAGCGGCACGGTGTACGGACAGACACACCCTGAGACATGATGTCGAGACATCAAGACAAAAGGTCACTCCTTTATTACTTCTACATTTGGTAGTTTGGTGTTTGATATAACCTTGCGTACTGATGAAAATTAATAATAATAATACGATTATTTTCTTTTGCACCTTTCTGTTCCATAAGGGCACAAATAATGATTGAAAAGTAAATGATTTATTTTTTACCCTTCAGTCGACTTCGACCCTGGGTTACTCAGTGGACTGTTTCCAATCCCCAGAGTATCTCGGCAATTACATTTTACGGGGTAGGTTGCCTCAACCCTGTATCTCTACAGGGATATTGTGTGTGACTACGGGACAATTTTACACATTTCCGATCAACCTAGTGCATGTTTTTGGACTGTGGCAGGAAACCAGAGTACCCGGAGGAAACCCACGCTGACACAGAAAGTCCCCAGCCCGACCCGGGGATCGAACTCGGGACTTCTTGCTGTGAGGCGACAGTGCTATAACCACTCAGCCACCGTGCCGCCCACATATATATATATATATATATATTTATTTATTTATTTATTTATTTATTTATTTATTACCAGAATCATGAATAAGTAAAAATAAATAAATGCTTGCAAATGACATAAAAAATAACAATATTTTCTTTATTAGCAAATAATGACCCTGGTGCTGAATTATTTTCCTTTTGGACTTGATGGTATATATTATATGCATGAATGCTGTGCACAGAGGATGACGGATCACACATTTGAAACATGTACAGATGTGCCCACATGTTTCCAGCTGCCCCCACACCATATCGAAACAGAAATAAAACCTCTCGTGGGTTCAAGATGAAACAACTAACACATGTTAAATGTCTTACAGCTATTACATTGATGTTGGCGATGCTGTCATGGGCTAAATGTGTGTGTGGGAGAGGCAAGAAGGTTACATTGTGTGTGTCTGTATGTGTGGGTGAGTAATAAGGTAAACCTAGCCCAACCCAGCCTTTTACCTTACTCTATGTGTCTTATGTTCTAAATACATGTCCTGAATATATACAACACAAAATAAACAATGATTGCATGACAACCATAACACAATTGCACAAACACCCAAACATCATATTTTAATATGGTCTAGAGTCTAGAGGGCAGCCGTGAAAAACTCATGAGTCTCATGATCGGAAAGTTGCCAGTTCAATTCAGAGAGTCGACATGTGACATCTGAAGTGCCCATGAACAAGGCACCAAAAGTCCACAACGCTGGGCACACGTGCTCTCTGCTGCCCCTTAGTTAGTGTTCACTAATATATGTAAATGTGTTTTCAGCACAGATTGTGTTAAAAGAACAGTGATGAAAACAGTATACTAAATTAAATAAATAAATAAAAACTCATACCATACACCATGACATACAATTATCTCTTTTATTTTCACACCACAACACTTTATTTACACCGTTTCTGGGCTTATTTTGATTCATTTGAATTTGACATTTGAAATATAAAGATAAATGGGTGACATGGTGGTTAGCATTGTCGCCTCACAGAGTTTGAATCACGGGTTGGCCCGGGGTCTTTCGATATGGTTTTTGCATGTTCTCCTCGTGTCCGCGTGAAAACTCCGTTTTCCTCCCACTGTCTAAAATCATGCAGGTAAGGCAAATTGAAAAGATCAAATTGTCCACAACTGTGTTTGATGTGACTTGTGTATCGTTTGAAACTTGTGTGACTATCATTTCGATAGACATTAATATACAGTATATTTTTATTTATTCATTCATTAGCTATGTTCTAAGCTCTAATATGAGGATTGTAATGAAACATTAGCTTAAAGATCAGGTCATTGGCATGCTTACTATGATAACAATGAAAAGTACAGTTTTGGAAATTATAGTTATTACTTACTTTTCTCAAAAAGTAAATGAGATAGTAACTCAATTTACTGTTTTAAAGTTAATTTAATGAATTAACAGTAAAACTATTTATTGCATTTTTGCATTAGCAACGCCCTACCACCAAATCCAACAGTATGTTTAAACAAATCTCATCATAATAATACTGAATGTAAATATGTTTTATGGCTGAAATGCTAACATAACAAAATTAATTATTGTTTAATGTTTTCATTTTATTTGATCCACCCAATGTGGCCACTTTCTCTTTTTACCCCTCTTCTACATAATTAACCCCCCACTCCCACCACTGGTAAACAACATCTGCATAAGAGTAGATAATGAACGTTCCTCAGGCAGACATTACAAACCTCCCCCTGTGAGATATAAACCACTTACTCAGTGTCAGGTGGAGGTTCAGTAGTCCTGAAATAGCACCCAGTGTCACCAAAAGCTGGGTGTGTAATGGTGGTTTACCTCCTGTGAGCAATAAAACACAGAACTATTATAGAATTATTACAGATTCTGTAGAAGAACATGCATTCATCTTTCTTTGGGAAACGATGAAGCTTTAAGGACAGCAGATTTCACATTGAGGTCTTTCACATTGAGTTTGGAAACAGTATTTATTAGTCATGTAAACATACACGGATTATTAAAATAAAAATTTTCTCTAAGCAATAAGACAACAAGGCTTAATTATTACACTCCTGCTTGTTGGACTTTTTAGATGTATGTAATCTGTACAGGTAAATAGTTTTAACCTCTATAGGAAAGTTTGCAGAATGAAAGATAATAATGGCTTCAGTGCATTTCATTAAGCAGGTTCGTTTTGCTGGTGGAGTTGCACATGGAAATGCTTTTTTCAAAGATGAAGTCACCTTCTGGTTTCGACTCCTTCGACAGCAGCCTTAAAAGCTTTTATTAGTCTGCAAAAACCGCACCTCCCGTCATGGAAATATCTGAAAGACTTCCTGTTCTGCTTTCCAAACTTCTTCTGATGAAAGTGCCATTTTAAACAGAGACAGAAACCCGAGATTTAACTTTACATATCAGGAAAACATGTGTGTTTTGGCTTTCTGGCCCCGAGT
Organism: Hoplisoma paleatum; assembly: GCA_028565875.1. NCBI lineage: Eukaryota > Metazoa > Chordata > Actinopteri > Siluriformes > Callichthyidae > Hoplisoma > Hoplisoma paleatum. The sequence goes on along the minus strand of JAOTRQ010000005.1, from coordinate 1,734,908 downwards.
TCCGCTCCTCACATTCTCACATTCAGAATGTTTTTCAGATGTTTGGAACAATAGATGTTAATATGATTATTGCATGAATTGTTGTCATAACTTTGAAATTACGCCGAAATTCAGAAATAATTCTCATCTGTGTGTGATAGAAAAATATTCTGATGGTTAGAAAGAAAAAATGAGTTTTTTCAAGGAAATGTGGTCATTTTTACTCACCAACTGATGTCATTTAAAATGTAGCGTATTACAATTCTTAGCTTAAAATATAGTTAGGAAAAAGTACAAGTTATAACATCTACTTTAAAAAGTATAAATACATAAAAAGTATGAGTAAATGGAATGATGTAGTTACTTTCTACCTCTGGTATGGTCAAAATGTTCTGGAAACTAAAGTCAAACTTAAATATGTCAAAAACGTTAATGTGCATCCCAAAAGCTGTTTTTAAAACCTTTTATCACACCTTATAAAAACAAATACAGTATGCCACGGAAATGACATGGTGCTTCCACCCCCTGGACCTGAGGCAGCCGTGCCCTGGTGTTTAGAGAACTGTCTGGCACAACCGTACTATTTATCTAAGCTTGGTGCCTGGCAAACCAGTGGCAATAGCCAGTTTAGAATTATACCTTATTATCAATTATACCTTAATAATAATTTACATTAAAAAAAACTCAATGCCTGGCATCATCTGACACACTGGGATATCCTTACTAATTATAAGCTTTTTTTGGTGTAATTGTAGGAATTATTTCCAGTTCCAATTAGAACTAGTGTCCAGTAAAGGCTGTAAGGGTGTGAATGTGTGAGAATATATTATAAATATTTTCACAAGAAATTCAACCTATTAGCAGATTTCCAGGTTATTTCCAAACTTTCATCCTTCTCCAGGTGACCGGGACGTACCAAAAGTGTGGTCACGGTGCGCCTCGAATTTCAAAGCCTGCAGCCTAAATTAAAGGTCGTTCAGATGTCACTTTCACATAAGAGGAAACGTTTGTGTAATCAATAAGTGGGTTAGCGCCAAAAGACCCCGGAGAAAAGCTGCCATTAAAAAAATAAGACAAATAGTCCCAGTCTCTCGTGTCCGTGCCCAGAGAGACTCTTGTTATTTGGTAGCAGATGTTGGTGCTTTAGTAATTGCGGGGCTAATATAAAAACAGCACTTCCTATTAGGAAATTATCTGATGCATTTTATGTTCCCATTAAGGTCTGATGGGTGTGTCTAGAACTGCGAAAGATTTATGACAGAGTTTGGAAGCCGAGTTTGGAAGAATATATAAGTAATGAGAACACCCCTCACCCCTACATCACCGCTTCTTGCTTCAAATGTGTATTTAATTTCACCAATTGCTTTATTGTGGCAGCATTGTGGTGCCTAAATATATGAGCCATTCTAAGCTGCCATAATAGTGCTGTATGTATGTTTCTGAAAGGTGATCAGATGGTCATGGGTGTCAATAACTTTCTTATTTCAGAAGGTGAAGAATTTAAAATTTAGAATACTCTTTTTACCACTGTGCTTTTTACACAGTAAAATCATCCCTGCACATCGAATTCCAATCGATGCAATAAAACATACATAGACACACTATTGAACACACACTAGTGGGCAGCAATAGGCACACGTGCCCAGCTGTGTTGAACAGCACCAGCCACAGTGCCTGAGGAGTAAGTTAGGGGTTTGGTGCACTGCTCAAAGGCACTTCAGTCATGACTTGTTGACTCTCGCCATGCTTCCGATCAGCCTAGTTCTCTAACCACCAGGCCATGGCTGCCCACCGGACAACTACAAAACAATGTCTTTAAAGGATTTTGCTTTCAGAAAAAGCTCTTGATTTCCATAAGTATGGTTTGCTAGCAATGAATGTTCACCCCTCCATCCCAAATCTATTGTGTATGCCCATCAAGTTTTAAAATCTTGGCAGTAGGGGACTAACCTATTTATTGTAGTATTTTAGCTGAGCCACTAGAGCGCCAATGGAGCATATTAATAGTTTCTTTTAATAAACTTAAATTTAATCAAAAATTAATTTTAATATACACTTGTATTTGTAACAACCCTGTTATCATAAAATTGCTATAATGTGCACACCTATTTTAATCTGTCCTGGTTTACTCTGCCTCCTTTTATTTCTTTTGAATATAGATTATTAACTATAATTAAAGGTTTTGGCACTCGGCAGCATGTTATTTATGGGGCTGCTACTGAAGATAATAAGGTTTTAATGTGAAGCATGTAATAATGAGAGCCAGTTGATAATTACACTTTATTTAGACGGATGCTTCCTTCACGTGTTCTGCACGTGAGGGGGGGGGGGGGGGTACATTGGCAGACCCTGTGATCTGACACCAACTTCCAGATAAGTTGGAATATGTAATATTTTATTTTATAGTTAAGAGTACATTTGAAGTTTTCTTTGAATAATAATTTGAAATTGGACATATTATGTTCTAAGTACACATATTATGCAGTAGAGTTTTATGTTTCTAGCTATGCTGTGCTTAGCACAAGCTAACTGCCAGCGCATTTGTTTTTGTACATTCCAAAATGCAGAACACAGCTGATCAAATCATTTTAGAGCTCGATCATTTGAGAAGGTAAAACCCTTTTAAACTAACTAGATTAAAACACAATTAAACATTTCCGGCAACAGCTCATTAGCATAGAAGAGACGTAGTTATAAACAAAAACATCTGAAGAGCATGAAACTGGAGAGAATAAAACTACTAATATCTCTTCAGGTGATCATTATTTTGAACAAAGAACTTAATGGTCATATTTTCTAGAGCCCATAGATCCGTTCTAACGTGTTTTAAATAGAGGCTTGTTTATTATAATAATTGTTATCATTCATTGGCGGCACAACAGTTGCCAGGTTACTACCATTGACAATATAGTGCCACAGCACTGTAAGTCCCTTTAGATAAAAGCATCGTCCAAAAATGAAAATTACAAGGGGTGTTTGAATACATTCATCCTTGTTGTATCTAATGCTTTTGCGAATACAACAGAGCCATAGAAGTGCCATGTGCACCCTTTTCAGCCCCAATTTGGCTTAAAAATGCAGCGTTTGATGTTCAAAAATCGACGCATTAAGCTAAAAGCCTATTTTTAACACAAGATATGAGGAACAAAAGTTTCTCTGTTGTTTGTATGCGGATGAGAATGAGAGTCGAAAGTCCACACAAAGGCCGAGGCTGATAATATAAAAGACTTATAATGTAAATGACCACAGATATTCACATATACATATAATGTAATTGTTGCAAAATCTAATAAGAGAAACAGTTCTGGTTAGTTTTTCAGCAATTTCCTGTAAGGATATCATACAGAACAAGCCATCTTTTGGTTTATCCATTTATCCATCTAGACATCTCTCCGTGATGCTTGGACTGATGCTGGATGCACACAGGCTTGATTTTTAATAAGCTCTCTGCTCCTATCATACATGATTTGAACCTTTGATTTCCAGCTTTGCGGTATTTTCCCTTCACGTACATCATGCACTACATTCTGTTTATTAGCTGCGCTTTGGATATCATATTTTAACAATAATTTGTCACAATACAGTCAAGAAACAGACTGAAGTTTGGCTAGAAAATAGAAATCTGACAACAATGCACATTGATTTCTTATAGTGTGTATATATAGTGAAGTGTATAACATTCATATTGAATTTTGCCCTGCTAAAACATTAGGGCCTCTCGTAAGTCTGTATGTCTAATGTGCTTATTCAGTCAGAAAAATGGTCAAGAACAACTGTCAGATCTTAGCTGTTGTTAGCTGCTGGACTTAGCTTAGACTTGGACTGTATCTGACATCTCACCCTTGCTGTATTCTGGACATGACACTGGAACAAAATCAAATAAGATCATTTTAATGTGTTCACGTTTACATTAACCCATGTGATAATCTTGTGGTGCTTCGTCCTGCAGCCAAATGATTAAATATGATGCGATTAAGGTTTGAAAATCCTTTTAGCATTGTACAGAAAGAGGCAAATATATCAGAAGCTTAGCACCCGGGCACGCCTGAAACATTAATCCTCTTCCATGGTGAGATTTCACATTGATTTATAAACTGAAAGCATGTCTTTATCTCCTAAGGGTTTAGATATAAATCTTCTGCTTTTAATACATGTTTTTCTTAACATTTTCTAAATATAAAGACTGTAAAATGTAAAATGTCTGTATATTCGATGGTGTACGAACCAGCAGACTGACGGTTTTGGTTATTAGAGTGGAATACCACGACACCAGTCCACCCTGACATCAGTGAATCACATCTGGATGTATGATGTGGCTGATCCCACAGGGATTTGCATTCTGGATCAGAATCAGATTTGTTTGCCAAGTATGTGGATACACACAAGGAATTTGATTCTGGCTGATGATTTCTGTCAAGGAGGATTCTGGTTATACAAGCAAAGTACAAATTTCAGATAGTGCACATGTACATTCAGCGTTAAACTATTTATTAAAACATATACAGAGTATGTATGGCTGGACCAATGTATGTATTTACAAGTAAACAGAGATACACTCTACACACTATTCTCTCTGATAATGATACACACTATACTCATTGATAATCTTAATACAATAGTAATACTTCCCTTTATCCTGAGTGAATGTTTTTCGACTGTGGCAGGAAACCGGCACTTCCAGAGAAAAGACCCAGACCATTTCAGCTGAGAATCAAACCCAGGACCTTCTTGCTGTGACATGAGAGTACCCAGCATGCCTCTCCTGTCTATTTTAGGTCCAGAACCAACTTGGAAGTCTTGTGGCTCGTTGGTGAAAATGAAATGACTGGTTAGATAGGAAAAGGACATTTCTTGCATTTATTCATGATCATGTGGATAGGCTTTTAAATGATGCTGACCTTCCTTTAGTCCCTACATTTATTTTACTGCGAAAATGCAGATGATGAATCAGTCCCGTCCTCTAATTACGCGACTCCTATAGGTCACCGGAGTGTTAGTGCTATTCAGCCGATGTAATTACTTTTGCTTGCAGTCACAAATAGACCGGAGACATGCTTATTATTTTCGTTTTCATCTTCCACCATGTTTATTGTTTCATTAGAATCTTTTTCCCTTTATTTCTACAACAGCAGGAACATTTGTCCTCCAGAGTCGATGATGTCTTTTATAGCAAAACAGCAAAATAAGCAAAACAGACTGAACAGGTCATGTCACCTTGCGCTGTTCACACTTAATTAGTATCGATGTGCTCGGCATGTTGTAATATTCATCACCCAATGAAATTGAAGACAGCACCGGGAATCAAAGCAGAAGTTGTTTTTTCCTTCATCTCTCGTATCTTTGTCCTCTCTGCCAGTGTCAGGGCTTTAAAAATAACCGCCCCCGTTCGGCTGTTCCTCAGCGGCCTGTGCACGGATAGAAGTAGGACAGCTTGCGATCTTGGAAAGATGGTAGCAGACGTGTTGTTTGCAGGTCTGGAGAGAGTCAAGCTGCCCTATTTTCTTTTAGTTGAGGGGCTATTAAGGGAAGTTGGGGAATTAGAATTAATGACGTTTGAAAATGGTGTCCAAGAAGAAAAAGGGAGAACTGACATCGGTTAAGTTGACCATTGGTGCTAAATCAATATTGTTAAATTCTAGTATGTTTTCAGCCTGGAGACTACTGCTGTGGGGTCCTTGAGTAAGGCTCTTAGTTGCTCAAATTGTCTACTGTGAAGTGCAACTTTAATGTAAGTGGCCTTAGATGAAGGCCAAATGCCATAAATGTCCTTTTCTCCAATAGTCTTAAACGATAAAGCCAGGTTCATGAGAGACTCTGGGTTATCCTACAAGTGTGTGTGTGTGTGTGCTCTGTAATGGAGTGGGCATTCCGTCCAGGGTGTTACTGTGTGCCTTGCATCCACTGAAAAGCTAGGACAGAGCCTGGCACCGCCTGGATTATGGTAAAAGCACAGGGGAAGGGGGTTACATTTACATTTACATTTACATTTTCAGCATTTAGCAGACGCTCTTATCCAGAGCGACTTACAGAAGTGCTTCCC
>JAOTRQ010000005.1:1717622-1727730 GCA_028565875.1 Hoplisoma paleatum | reverse complement strand
ATACTCTGGGATCGGTAACGATCCACAGAGTGACCCAGGGTCGATTTCGACTGGAGGGTAAAAATCATCATCATACACACACACACACACACACACACACACACACACACACACACACACACACACACAACTGGAGACACATAAACACACATACAAATTGTTATTACTATCATTGTTGTAAATGTCACTTTTTTATTATTACCAATTTCTCTGTTTTTATCATAATTTGTTTTTATCGTATTACGTTTTGTATGTGTAAATATTTTGTAAATATCTGTTCTTTTAAAAGTAATTTGTATTTCTCTGTAACTGAGCTTTGGCCATAAAAAAGCTTTTGCCTATATATGTCTGGTTTTGTAGATTTTCTTCTGGTGCGGCGCTTTCCCCCCCACAATCCTACTTCGATTCTGTCACATTTAACTAATAAACTAGTAACTAACTATCTCAATTTTTTTTAATGAATTTTCCATGTCAGACTTAAATATAGAAATCAGACTTTGCAGTAAAATCAGTGCAAACTTGAAACAGGTTGAAGCAATCATGTGCAGAAAGGGTTTGGGGTCAGAGATGGGGCGACACCGAACCTCGTTTGATTAGTAAGATATGTACAAACATCACATGAATGCAAAACAATCGAACAGCTCAATGTTTACTTGTGTTCTGGTTAGATGATGCGAGAAGCGTCTGTGATTGCATTATGTGTTTTCGAGCCTGAAATAAAGGAACAACCCTACAGCCATTTGCATAGCCAGGATAAAATCTGAAGATAAGTGGCCTGTCACATTGTGCGGGGCCATCTAGTCCACCATAAGCTCACAATAGGCTTTATTAAAAGTAATATATTCTGAGACATTTAACCTGAGAGGACTGCACATTTTTCATACACAAATATAACACTGCGGGCGAATAAAAAGGAGAGAACCTTATGGAGTCCCATTTCCATATATATGACTTTCTAAGGCGGTGTTGGGAAAAACTCCTTTGCATCTCTAGCGTTCAATAGTGAAGAGAAGATTAAAAAAACACACACAGACGATACTACGCTCATATTTTCAATAATGAAATCTACACAACGTGTGTACAGTGCTTATGCAGATGTTCTTCCCCTCTCACCTCGCACCATTCAGGGGAAACCGAGGTGAACCAATCGGAAACCATTTTGCTGTTTTAACTTTTACAGGATTTGTTCGTATCCACACAATATATCATCATAAGGTGAAGTGACTGGGAGGGTTTCTTGTTTTTCGTGTGTTTGTACTGGCATTTTGTATAAGTGTGTTGATGAGGACACTACCTGTTCTGGTTAGACGCATTAGTATGTCCATGTCTTTATCTAAAAGACTTGGTTGGTGCTGTTGGACATTTGAGCCGTAACCTCCTGAGACACAGACTTTCCCCTGATGTGCGTTTTTTATTTCCTCTAGCTATTTGAGATTAGTTGGACCTAACAAGCATAAAAATTAAATTTTGTCTTTGTACATGAAGCCGTTTTTGGAAGAAAAAAAAAACAATGTCCTCGTATGGAGACAGTAGGTCTAAAATAAAGAAAAAATTGGCTAACAAAGAACAAAAGTGTTTGATTGAAACTGTAGCACATTATTCTAATGTTTATTGTTGTACATAAATATGTAACCTTTGAAAATAAAATGTGATTAGTATTTTTACATGGACCATGTTTTTGTCTGGACTGCCTGTAGAAACTTTGTAGTGGGATTGTCGCCATCTTGTGTTCAATCAATGGAGTGTCATGTTGTCATATGACCACTAGGTGGTACGGGCAGTGTGTCCATTTGAGGCCAAAAGAGTAAACATTTTTAAAAATTAGGTCGAATGGTGCAGAGAACCAGAAATGTCCTCATATGAGGACGCCGGGTCTCTAGAGAGAGAAATGTGCTCATATATGGGGAATAATTTCCTCATATATAAGAAAAACTTCCCATATAAAGGAAGAAAATGCTCATACATGGTGCAAAATGTTATCATATATGGGACAATTTACCCTAAATATATATAAGTTTCTATATACAGTATTAAAAATGCTCACATAACACTTAATTGCTTAAATAATTCTATAATGTTCTTCATGCGTCTGCAGATCGAGGATACGGAACCTGTGAGATCGACTGGGCCAAAGCAAACGTCTCGTCTGTTCACAAATCTTACATCCTCACCGTTCTGACGGCGTGCTTCCTCATCCCTGTGCTCATCATGCTCTTCTCCTATGTCTCCATCATCAACACTGTTAAACGAGGGAACGCCATGACGACGGAGGGAAGCCTGACCGAGCGCCGGGAGAAGATCGAGAGGGACGTCACCATAGTGAGAGCGCCCGGTTTCTTTTTTGTGTATGGTGACCTCGTTTTTAAGTGAGGATTGAAACACATTGGTGAATGCACACTAGGGGGAAGCAGCGAGCGTCAAGTGGGCAGCCCTAGCTTCGGAATCTGGGGAACAGTTAAGGGTTTCGGTGGCCTTGCCGGCCGGATACCGTTTACATTGCAGTTAATCACAATAAATGACTGATAAGATAAAGAAATGCAACCACTTTAAACAGTCAATGTCATATTCACCACATAGTAATTCGCTACTACGACACTAGAGGGCGTCAGGATTCTGTTGAACCTCCACTGTGGCGACATGCGAGTAATGTCATCGCTGGAGATTTCAGCCGATCGAAATTAAACGTGGATCGTAAATGAAACATCATAAACATCGAGGCGTCGTCACACTGTTTTGATGGTTATAGTGCTCCCCCTTGTGGTCTGTGTCGTTTAGACGTGTAGTTTCGGAGATGCGCGCCCCCGTCCAGCGTGTACAAGTGACCTCGAGCGTTTCAGTAAAACAAGCTTTTATTCTCTCTGCTCGTGCCAGGTTTCTATCGTGGTGTGCACCGCGTTTATTCTGGCCTGGTCCCCGTATGCCGTGGTGTCCCTGTGGTCAGCGTGCGGTTTCCACGTCCCCAGTCTGACCGGCATCTTCACTCGTCTGTTCGCCAAGTCCGCCAGCTTCTACAACCCGCTCATCTATTTCGGCCTCAGTGCCAAATTCCGCGGGGATGTGAGCGCGCTGCTGCCCTGCCGCCGCCGGGGCAAGGACGCCGTCAAACTCCGACGCTACAGGAACATCAAAGCCAAGGGAGACGAACCGCCGAGGCACAGACGCCAGGGGGACGTCCAGAACTGTCCGGCCGGACCCCAGGCACAAGCTGTATTTAAGAAACCACGGCCAGATGCCCCGTGTGCCGACTCAGTGTCCAGCCCCGACTCCGGGGTCCACAGCCACCCACAGACGCCTCGTCTCACCCGGGAAACGTTTCTCACCCAAGTGCCCCAAAGATCCGAATCACCCGAATACGAGTGTGACCGACTGTAACTGGGGGGGCGTTTTAAAAAGACGACAAAATAAAGAAATAAAAACGCTCTAATATCTGCTCATCTTTTTAGATACGGATCTGAAATGTACTTGAATAGTGTATGTATGTATGTATGTATAACTAGTGAGCAGAACAACCACCGTTGGGCCCTTGAGTGAGGCCCTTAACCCTGAATTTCTCAGACTGTGTATGTACTACTGTGTAGTATGTGTATGTCATGGCACGGCGGCTTAGTTATCACTGTCGTCTAATTCGTAATGAATGTTATAACACGACCGGCTATAAGCAGGTGGATTCGTCTGGAGTGTGTCGAGTTTGCATGTGTGTGTGTGTGTGTGTGTGCATGTAAACAAACTCTGAGCTCATTTTCAACATGGCAGATGCGTTTTAATGAAGACGAGTCCAGAATCTTATAATCAAATAAAATCCCATCAGTGTGAGTGTGTCTGTGTGTGTGTGTAGCTCGTCGTACGATTCGTTTACACATCATGAGTGTGTGTGTGTGTGTGCGTATACAAGCGCTGCATTCGTCATACACGTCACATGAAATCACGTTCATCACATCATCAACAGATTCTTTTTAATTATTGGAACGTTACAATGGCAAATTCGAATTACACAACAGTAACGTCTCGGAATCCATATACACCCCCCTCCCCCACTTAAAATAATAATAATAATAATAATAATCATCATCGAATGAATATAGTGTAAGCTGTACACAAAATGTACAAGTCCAACAAGACTGGTCCTCTCATGAATGATCAGAGATGGAGATTTACGCTTCTAAAACGAGCTCAGATACCATCAAGCCTTTAAATAAATACAGGAGAAGAATCTAAACTAGTTCGTTTGGACAGTTTCAGAGGATTTTATTACTAACTAGTTAAAAAAAAGGTGCTTCAGGAAATCAGAGGATCAACACAAATACAATAAAACCAACTTGTATTTAAATGTAAAGCCACAAAAAAGAAACTGGAACTCGTTCCACTAATAAATAATTTACTTTTATACGTTATTGTATTTACACGTCTGGACCTCGGCATGAATAACATCTATTTATGAGAATGTATTAAAATATATATAAATATAAAACTCTATTCAAGAGAAACCATCTTTAAATACGTTTTCCAAACGAGCGTCGGGAGAACGAGCGAGGAGACGAAACGAACGAACGTGACAGGAAATGGTACACTCGGGAGGGGGAGGGGGAGGGGCGGGAGGCGGGTCAGGGTTTGGGGGGTCTACACGGCTACTACATATATTGTTTAAGTGAGAGAGATTCGATTCCCCAGGCTTTCTGTGTGGAGTTTGCATGTTCTCCACGTGTCGGGTACTTTGCTTTCCTCCCACAGGTTCGAGTCTGAGAGGGGAACAGCCTGGGACTCGAACTCACACCCTTCCACTCCGAACGGAAAACAAAAAGAGACAGAAAGAGTTCAGTAGGAAGCACCAGACTCCCTGCCAGGTCGATGAATGAGTGATTCTAGGAACAGAATATATATATATATATATCTCGACTGACACACACACACACACACACACACACACACACACGTTCCTGGTCCTCTGAGCGATCCATGTCTGAGAAGCAATAGTCCGGAAGGTCCAAATTTCCATGGATCCCTGGTGTGGTGATACAGCTGGTCCTGGTACCTCACACAGGCCTGCCTGAACGAGGTTTGGATTTGGGGGGTTCACGGATGGCGGCTGAAGCGGAAACCGTTTTCAGCTTCCTGCGTCTCCACCAGACTTCCTGATCCCTCAGCTTCAGTAACGGAGCTCCACAGAACGAGACCTCGGGCGTATCCGTCTCGAGCCGGTCCGAGTCGGTGGGGGTCCGTCTGTAGGTTCCGTGACACCCGAAGGACCGGAGGTCATACGAACACTTTGGCGAGGGCGTCGGCACCGGCGCTGCCGATGTAGCACTTGGTGGGATGGAACGCCACGTCGTTGATGGACTCGTCGAACTTCTTCCTGTGAGCGGTGAACTCCTGAATGCACGTCTTGCTCTCCATGTTCCACAGACGGATGGAGCAGTCGTGACCTGACAAACAAACAAATATTTATATAACGTTTAGGAATATTTCTTTTCATTCTTACTTCACCAAACTGATCGGGACTCCACGAGGCTTTTATGGTCTGGATTAGGCGGTCAGTACTTACTACCGGACATCAGGTAGAGTCCATTAGGATCCACGGCTAGACTGGTCACAGCATCCAGATGTGCCACCATGGAATGGATCAGTTTGCCTGCAGACAAAAACGTGTCGAATATAATAAAATGACTGCTGCTGATGTCACTGTGCGTCACCAAACTAAAATATTAACCGTACAACCACGACGGCAACCAAGAGGATCTTATCTTAATTATTGAAACCAATCACTGGACTTCAAATTTACGGTGAAAAACAAACAAACAACAACAAAACAGCACTAATAAACGTACCGGTGTTGTTGTCGTAGAAACGGATGTGCCGGTCCTCCTGTGCGGTGATGGTGATGGGCAGAGTTGGATGGCTCAACACTTTGTTTATCTGACGAGGAGCGTCTGTGGAGCGAGACGACATTAGACGATCCGATCCGTTCGGACTCTTTCATTAAAACAGGTAGCTGTGATGTTTTTGGACTAGTGTACCTGGCTCTCCCGTGTCCTGGGACTCCAGTTCCAGCACCAGCTGTTGAGTCTCCATGTTGAAGACGCCGGTCCTGCCGTTGTTGAACGCCGTGACCATGTGAGCGGTCTCACTACACACCACGTCCACGGACGATGGGATGCCCAGTTCTACCACACACACACACACACACACACACACTCAGTGACCCTAAACGACCTTAAAGTCGAGGGTTCGAGGCTGCACATTTCTCACCCCGATCCTCGTTAAAGATGGCGAGGGCTGGCGAGACGTCCGCCGCGCTCCACAGCCTCACCGTCCCGTCAGCGGAGCACGACAGGAGCCGATGATGGGCGGAGCTGTAGGCTAAACCCCAGACTGAATCAGAGTGTCCACACAGCGCCCCCTTGAGCGCAGATGCCTCTATAATACCGGAAAGAAAAACGGAATCGGAAGATCATTCGCTGCGCCCCCTGCAGGAAGATTTCGTTTATCCTTCTTAACCCTATTTAGAAACTCAATGGGTCACAAAGACTGGGGGGCGGATACACTAAACACATGAACAGGTCACCAGTCAGTCGCAGCATGCGGAGACAAACACACACACACAGGATGAGTTCAGTATCTCCGATGAACCTGGCTACATGTCTTAGGAACGTAGGAGGAACCCTGGAAGAAACCCACACAGATCCAAAGACTCTGGGAGCACCCAGGAAAAATAGCAACAAACAAACAAACAAACAAACAGAGAGAAAAAAGGAAAGTCCCCCCTCCCCCCCCACACACCAGTATATCATAAACACAATTTAAAAGGGTAAAAATCCAAACCAAAATGACCCCAAACGACAAAAATCATGAGGATTAATAACCTAAAACATGTCCTGTTACTATTCCAGGTCCAACATGGAATCTAAATTGGGAACCAACCGTAAGGATCGTAAGGGTCGATGTTGGGATTAGGAGTGTTCCAACTCTGAATGGTTCCATCCATTCCTCCGCTGAAGCACTGCTCTCCATTACTGCTCATGACCACACTGAGAACGGGGCCCCTACACCAGAGACCAACAAAAGTTACACAAGCAAACCGGCACTGTGACCGAATCCTGGGAAAAGATCAAACATCCCGTCTACTCGCTGGGCTGTGCAGAAAGAACCCGCGTAACCACGTGATGTCATAAAATCTGATGTGGGATTAGAAAAACCCGTCCTGGTCTGATCAAGAGTCTGAAACACTCACCTGTGAGCTCGAAATGTATAAATGGGCTCCACGTCAAGAGCGGCACATCTGAAATAATAAACCAGAAAGAAGTGTTTAATTCTGGTCTTGGTGAGACGGTTTACCGCCATATCGTATCGATACGTTCGTATCGTTTGTTTTATTTTAAGATTGATTAAAAAGTTCCGAATCTCAGTGCTGTAGGAACGTCTCTGATGGTATTCGGATTTCGGATCAGTGAGAAAGCATGAGCCTGTACTTTTTGGCGGGAGCCGTTTTCTGCAGGTTCCACATCTTGAGCGTGTGATCCTCCGAGGCCGTGATCAGAACCGGTTCTACGGGGTGAAAGGTCAGACTGCGAATGGCGTCGAAATGGCTTCTCAGGGTGAACTTGGGGTTCCAGGTCTTCCTCAGTGCGTCCTTGTTGTTGGTGATCTGAGAGGAAAGGGAACGGCGGCGGGTTAGTGACGGGACCTTACGGGACGTGGACGACGGTTTCCGACGGCGACGGTGACACGTACATCGTACGCCAGGCTCTCGGCTTCGTTCGCTACGGTGAGTCCTGCCAGCTCGCCGAGTCCCAGCTCGTTCTCCAGAGCTTCATCCGCTCCCATTATAAAGGATTTCCCAGCGGACGGGGGAAACGTCAGGGCTTCCACTGTAACACACACACGGGCAAATATAAATAACACAGCTTATTTTGTTTATTTCTGTTGGTTAATATTGTTTATATTGATGGTTTTGATTGACAGCTTTGCATCACGTGGAGCCTCCTGGACCGAAACGGTTCTCCAACCGTCTTGTTCCCCAGAGGGACCACTTTGCCTTCATCCAAATCATCTCAACGGGGTTTAGGTCACGTGATCGTACAGGCCACCCGGAAATGATTGAATGAGAAGGTGTGTGTGTGTGTGTGTGGTGTGTATAGACGTTTGAGATCGATCCTGTACGCTGGAGTGTGTGAGCATAAATCAAACCTTCATCCGCTTGACCCAGATCGTGCTCGGTGAGACGAGGGAGGCTGGGTCTGACAGGGGGCGCCACTGAGGCCTGCAGGGAGGGTACGACCTCCGCGTCTCTCAGATTAGCCAACATGTCCTGCAGCTTGGATCTGTTCGGCCCTGTGAGACAAATAAACAGGTGTGAAAACGTCCAGCATCTAAACGTAAACAACAACAACGGGAAAGTATCGGTGTGTGTGTGTGTGTGTGTGCGTACGATCAGAACCGGTGTGTGTGTTTGTGCGATAAGAACTTGTTGTGTGTGATCAGAACCTGTGTGTGTGTGTGTGTGTGTGTGAGATCAGATCCCGCTTGTATGGTGTATGTGCGCGTGTGTGATCAGAACCTGCATGTATGGTGTGTGTGTGTGTACGTGTGTGATCAGAACCCGCATGTACGGTGTGTGTGTGTGTGTACGTGTGTGATCAGAACCTACATGTATGGTGTGTGTGTGTGTACATGTGTGATCAGAACCTGCATGTATGGTGTGCAGTATGGTGTGTGTGTGTAAACACGTGTGTGATCAGAACCCACATGTATGTTGTGTGTGTGTGTGTGATCAGAACCTGCATGTATGGTGTGTGTGAGAGATCAGATCCCGCTTGTATGGTGTGTGTGTGTGTGTGTGTGTGTACGTGTGTGATCAGAACCCGCATGTACGGTGTGTGTGTGTGTACGTGTGTGATCAGAACCTACATGTATGGGGTGTGTGTGTGTGTGTGTGTACATGTGTGATCAGAACCTGCATGTATGGTGTGTGTGTGATCAGACCCCGTATGTATGGTGTGTGTGTGTGAGATCAGAACCCACATGTATGTTGTGTGTGTGTGTGTGATCAGAACCTGCATGTATGGTGTGTGTGTGTGTGTGATCAGAATCCACATGTATGGTGTGTGTGTGTACGTGTGTGTGTGTACTTACTCTTCACTCCCTTCTTTCCTTTGCGTTCCTTCCTGTACTGCTCCTTCAGTTTGGAGATCAAACTCTGATCCACCTCCCAGGCCTCAGATGTGTCATCGGGCTCCTTGTCTAGACGGCGACGAAAACGATACGTTTAGAACCCAAACGCGACAGCTGGGGGGCGGGGGGGGTCGACCAGCACCGGCCACACGACGGTCACACACACCGGGCATAACGTTATGACCACTGATGGGTTAGATGGGTAAAAATATATCGATGTGCGTATTAATCAAAGTAAACATGTAAATGATTCAGGACTCGAGTCACATCAGGTTTCATGTTTAATGATTGGATATTCACTTTAACCAGCAGAGGGTGCTGCAGCTATTCACCAACAAGTCGAATTAGGTTTCGTCCTAAATGATATATTTTGTCGTATTTTCTGCCTTGTTTTAATGAGGAAAGTGATGTCATAAGTTCATGCCCGCTCAGTGTACGTGGATACAAGAGAGTTCGACTTTCAGAACAGACGGCGAGGATTCTCACCCCAGTCGGCGGTTTCTCCGGTACACGACGGTTCCGACTCCATGTCCTCACCGCTAGTCAGAAAGTCGAATCCCTTTAACGCCTCTTCGGTGTCTGGGTCGTCACTGAGCTCCGCCGAGGAGGAGGAGGAGGATGAGGAGGAGGACGGAGAAGGCGGGACTTTCTTTCTCATCATCTGTCACATCAAAACAGAGGAAGTGAGAGAGGATGAACGAGAAACAAGTTTGTTAGTTTACTTCCTGACCACTTCATTTCACCTGCATTTCATCGCACAGAGCTGGACTGTCTAATACAGGGGTCACCAACGTGGTGCCCGTTCATGAGGAGGACCTCATGAGTCTAGTGCACGTGTGAAGGGTGCGACATTGTTTTTGGGAGTTAACCGGTGATGATGGTGGAAATGTAACCGCGAGTTATCCGAAGGTGTTAATAAAACAGGACTTTTGTTTACATCCGT
>JAOTRQ010000005.1:1707017-1717522 GCA_028565875.1 Hoplisoma paleatum | reverse complement strand
AAAATTAGGTAGAATGGTGCAGAGAACCAGAAATGTAATGTCCTCATATGAGGACGCAGGGTCTCTAGAGGTTAATGTCCCTATACCTTATTGCTCAGACAGTATCATGTATCAGCACTGAAAATGTGAATATAGAGAATCTATCAAAAGTATCTATCAAAAATGGTATAAAGAAGGAACAGCGGCCATTATATCACCCTATATTAAACATTCCAGTAGATTGTTAATTAATATATAAATGGTTAATGCAGTTAGAACACATTTTCACATGGCCATTGAGGGTTTTGTATTCTCAAAGAATGGTGTTTTATGTCTTTTGCCATACACAAGTATGTTTACTAGATGCCAAGACACTGATATCATAATAAAAACAGCAAGACTTTAAAAGCCCACTTGTTTTTATGGCAATTTACTTTAATCAACAAAAGTGCAAATTGTCAGACTTTTGGCTGAGACGTCCGGCTTATAATTCAGTAACCACTTTGACCTTTCTTACTATGTACAGTATGTACAGTAGAAGTAAACTAGTAATGTGAGACCGCTGAAGTTTACAAGAAGGAACAAAAGCAGTGTTGCATGAAATAGAACAGCCTGCACGTCAGCCCACCATAATCCAACCAACCAGCTCAGGATAAAATCTAAAGCTTTGAATGACCAACTGGCTCAGCAAACCAATGAGAAATCCCTGCAGGAGACGAAGGAGTGATGCGTAGGAATGCCTGGAAAGAATGTGCACAGCTGGGTTTTTTTTTAATAAACGTGTGTAATTGCTTTTGTAGTTATTCTCATAGTTATAATATTGTTTTTCTGATAATAAGCCTGGTTAGTTTTTATTGCAAGCAGGCAAAGAAGGTGCAAATTTATTAAAAACTGCATATTTGAATAGTAATATATATTGCAGATAAAAGTGAAAGTTTTTGCCGTTACTTTAAGGTTTTGGCTGTTTATTTCCTGAATGAACAATAAAAACTCATTTCTTATTCAAACCTTCATATCATTAGAACATAGATCAGTTTAAGTGTAGCCTAGTGGGTAGAGCATTGGGCTAGGAACACAAAGGTTGGGGGTTCAAGTCCAGGCTCTGCTATACAGCCACTGTTGGGTCCTTGAGCAAGACCCTCAACTCTGTCTGCTCCAGGGACGCCTTACGTTGGCTGACCCTGCGCTCTGACCCCCAACTTCAAGACAAGTTGGGATATGCGAAGAGAAACATTTTGTTGTACTGTACATCTGTATATGTGTAATAACAAATAAAATTTGAATTAAAATTAGCTTAAAACTCTACCAATAATTAGTGTCATTGTATTTGTGGGACAGTGGTTGCTTCGTGGGTTGAGCTTCGGGTTGTTGATTAAAAAGACTAATCATTCAAATCCCAGGTCTCCCAAACGACCTCGAAAACGCTTGGCCCAATGGGTGCCACATTATGTTTGACCCTGTGCACTGATGTCAACTTTCAAACTGCTGGGATATGTATATGTATATATTAGAAACTATTCTATGGTTAATATAATTTACTATCTCTGACTTCATATAGTCCCAATTTAAACAGGATAAGTCTGACTGTACCAGGCATAAAGTAGATGAAAGAGTCAGTCAATAAACTCAAACTGCTTAATTATGGGCACATTTTACTTTTCAAGCTATATAGGGATGAAGGTCAGTGTATATATATGTGTGTGTGTGTGATCGTGTGTGTGTGTGTGTGTGTTTTCTATACAAATCCATACCATTTAACATACTTACACTTCAGGATCCTGTTGAGGTTTTTATACTCTTTACCACCACCAAGATGGGGCCGTTTAAGCATAGTTTACACCGCTGCTCTTTGCCAGCAAAGTGGATGATGACTTGCAACAAACTTGCAGAATTGCGAACACAATCAGAGACTGGTTGTTGCAGTATCGGGGGTTTATCGCCAAATAGAGATGCAATCGTTTGCATATTTATTGATTATTTAGATACAGGGAGAGTGACCACAGAACACTGCAGCATATAAGCCCAAAACTCTTTAGTTTTTATACTCTTTAGTTCTTTACCAATTTAGTTATTATGTCTATAGCCTACATGCCATTTAGAAGTTTATGTAAATGTGTTTTCATATTAAGTGGCTAGGATGTGGTTTCCTTTTTATCCGATTCATGTAGAAAAGCAGCTTTAAGCCCAAAACAGTAAAAGATTAGGACAGTATTTATACCTGGTAACAAGATCTGCATGCAGTGCGTGCAGCGTTAATGGTGTGCTGGCCCTGCCATTGTTCCATCTACCACTCAGTAGCTGCAACTAATGGCAGCCTCCTGGCCTGGTTTCCGTCAGCACCTCGCTTTCTCTCTGTTTGTTTGCCATGCCCTTGAAGAGCTGATAAAAGAGGCTGAGGATATGTGTGCTAGCTCAGGTCACACTGAAAGCTGATTAGCCCCTTGTCCCGAGGGTGGATAAAGCCAGAGCAACGTCAATGCCCTGCCCTCAGAGGGTATCGCTGCTCTGCTTCTTTTCTGCCCAAAGGCCCCAACTGCCACTCGGATGACAGACCTAAACAGAATCGCTACCCCAGCTTCAATCGACAATTTCTCTGAGTGTTTGAAAGCAGTAGGCTAAATTGGTTTGCACATTATAAATGACTCTTGTCGTGCACTTATTATGCTCTATTTATGCAAAGATAAGCGCTTTTTCTGCTTTGATTTAATCGACTGTTCAGTGTGTGGGATTTATTTCTTCAAGGAAGAAACATCCTTGCTATCATTCATCAATGGGGGGAAAAAGGCAAATGAGCAGATTTCTTTAAAAAACATCCCTAAATTAGATTTTATTTGACAATCTTAATCGTGGAGGCGGTTTCAGACAGTCATACATACAGTACAGTAGTAAATAGTCGAAGCATAATATATGGAAAGGGCTTATCTGCCAACATTATAATTGCACTTTTTAAAACATCTAGCCCATTATGTGCCATATAATTCAAACAATTCTTTAAGCTAGTCCACTTTGAACAAGAACAGGAAATAGGAACAAATCATAACAGAAAAAAATTGCTTATCCAAAGCAACTTCAGATACCCTGATAGTACCTTCTATAGAACTCAAACATCAATAAATAATAATGAATAAAATAAGCAAAACACTGATGAGAAATCCAGTTCAAACTCT
Organism: Hoplisoma paleatum; assembly: GCA_028565875.1. Lineage (NCBI taxonomy): Eukaryota > Metazoa > Chordata > Actinopteri > Siluriformes > Callichthyidae > Hoplisoma > Hoplisoma paleatum. Next base: position 1,714,376 of record JAOTRQ010000005.1, on the reverse strand, counting down.
CTTAAGACAAAGTCACAGTAATTTCTTTTAGCATCACATCAGGTCGGTGATGGAGCCAGATCAGTAGTTTACACTTCCCAGTCTGAAAAGTATTCTTAGATCATGTTAGAAACAGAACTGGTTACAGCAGATGACAGTCAACTAGCAATCGCAAGTGAGAATTCAAATAAAATAATGTTTAACTTGAAAACCATTGGTCACAAACAAATAAAACAACTATAATAAAGAAGATCATAAATATGCATGTCTACTAGTGGACACAAACAATACCAGAAAAAAATTCAAGTTTTTATTGATTTTTTTAATTAATGAAATGTTTCTAGACAAAACCCATGCCAGAGTATTTTTCTAACAGTGCAATTGGAATAAAATCATAACTATTAGGACGACTTAGTACTAACAGGGCTATATCATTTAATGCCATCAACATTACTAAACATTTTATACAGTTATGTTTCGTAAACAGACCTGAAGTGTTCACAATGGCTTGAAGAAATCTGTCTGCAGATCAGACACTACAGTGGAAGCCATACCCAGTAATACACAATATGGTCAAAAGTATCTGGACACCTGACAACGAGCTGTTAGGGCATCATGATCCAAAACCATATGCTTCCTAAACTTGAAAACTATTACATTATTGATTTCATATGCTGTTTAGCAAAGGTTTTTTAGCCGCTAAACTACATGTCACTAAATATAAAGTGTGTCCATGTAGTTTTGACCATACAGTGTAAGAGTGTAAGTGGCCAAACGACCCAGTGAGTGTCTCTGAGAATATATGTGGTAGATTACACTTTCAACCCTGTATGTGGAATTTCCATTTTCATATTTTGCCAGAGGGGATTTATTTTATTGGGATTCAAACAAACGAGCAATTTCACAATCACGATGATAAATTGTTTAACCGAGTTTACATTTGAATTTGTGTTGGTGGGAAACTACTGTTTTTCTGTTTTAATGTGAAACACTTTGATACACAATTGATTAATAGTGACAGAAGTGCTTGTGAGCAGCAGTTTTATGATTGTGTTTTTATTTGTGTTAGGAGGCTTGATTTAAGTTGCCTTAATTTGCAGACTAAACTGTTTAAAAACTATAATTATTTCCCCTCATAATGCTTAACTGATGTGAATTAATAAATCTCTAATTTCTTTTGTGTAATAGTACTGAACAATTAAAACACTCGATATGGATGATTGAGTGTAATTGCTCCACAAAAATGTGTATAATCTCTCAAGACATAGTTCTCTTTCAAATCAAACGCAGCTTTAGCTTTGTTCTGGACCAAATCCGTTAGATTTGTAGATATATTATATTAAATAAGTACATAAAACATGATACCACTAGCCAGCAAGTGAGTACGAGGTAGCCTGACAGGATTTCTAAAAGAAATGATGAATCTTTTTCTGAAATATTAATGACTATAACGCTAACGTTAGCTTACAAATATGTGCATCATTTTCAGGAGGATTTGTTAGCAATGTTGCAACTGCCCATGCTAATGATAGTTTATAAACATTTATTTTAAAATAAACATGTATTTCATCTATGTTAAAATGTTCCTAAATCAAATGGGTAACTGAATTCTATTTTGAAATATACTACAACAAATTAGCAAACTAGCAAGACACATGAGTTAATTCCTCTCAGAAATCTTGCTAAGTTAAGCTAGTTTGCTAATTTGTTGCAGTATTTCAAAATAAAAGTCAGTTACTGGCTCGTGTTATATTTAAGGTTCTGTAGTCTTTATAGTTATAGGAAGTTATGAATGAATTTCTGAGAATGTCAGACATAATATGTAAGCCATACATTAAAAGTTTATAATCGTTCGTGTGATTTAGCGAGCTGACTTACCCATCTAACGAATGTATTATAAAAGGTTTATTATATTTACTGCTCAAACAGCTCAAGTTTGAGGTTTCCGCTTTCATTCAAGTAATGACAGATTAGCAAATAACCAAATTTGACTAGATTTTTAAAAATAATTAAAACAGTTTAAACTCGCCTGACAATTTTTTGAGAACTTTCGAGAAATTATTATTATTAATATCTGTTCCGCTTATGCTAGTGCTACAATAATTAACTCTTTGTTTTTGATTGTCAAGTTATTTTTGTAATGATCTTATGTTTAAACAGTACATATGGTCTCAGAGCCAGGCATACCCAGGAAAAAAATACGTACGTTGAACTTTTACAATAAAACTTTTATCAGATTTGCTTTGAATTGTTTGTTCAGATTTGAAATGTTACTCTACTATGAACTTCCATGGTAATTTGGCCACTTTACAGTTCTACTTGAAAAGTTCACTGTTCCATCATACATTTTTCTCTTGGGTTTATGTAGCACTTGGGTATATACGCCTGCCCACCAGTTTGCATCCACAGACAAACCCTTCTCCAATGTCCTGCAGCTATGGGGCAGTAAATGACTTCTTCATGTATTTGGCAGCTAATCTGAGAAGTTTTATTCAAAGTATTTGGGTAAGAAGTAAAGATGCGATACCACAGAAATCCCTGTTTCTGCGAACAGTATTCGAGCATATCTCATGATTTCCCCAAATGCCCCACCAGACCTTGTACTACTGACATACATCCACCAACAAGTATGTCTAATAGCAAATCTAATTCTTGTCAGTCAATCTAACTTTCTGGAACAGTTGAAACAGATCACCAGTTGCTCCCTATCTGAACACGGGTAACTGCATGTGCGTGGGCTGAATGGTTTCATATCCACGACCCAGCATACGTTCCTTGATGCAAGGTGGGTGAATCTCGCTGATCAGGCACTCCAGAGACTGCAGGCTGCTGCTAAGCAGTGAGGCCTGGCACAGACAGCGACCAGGCAGCCCACAGCACAGGCCCAGGTCTGGGTATTGCTGTGGCACACAGTGGGTTTGGCGCTGAGGGCGGACATGACTGTGACCAAGCCCCATGGAGCTGGGTGGTAGCTCCTGTGGATTGTAACAGTCACTGTTGGGAGTGGTAAGCGTGCTATTCCACGGAGGCATGAAGAACTGGCCAGCTGAAAACTCTGCATGTGTGGGAGCGCAGTTCAATGGTGATGAACCTACCCGGTCCAGTGTGCCACCAGCTATGCATGTTGTAAGTGCATGGGACCTATAGGGGATCTGTGTGGTGCTTGGGGGAAGGCAGACGTCCGGAGATCTGCTGATGGTGCCCCGGCTGCTTCCGCTGATACTGTACCTGTGTAGTGGTACCTGCTGATAGTGCTGCTTCTGTTGGTGATGATGTCTTTGCTGCTTGGATTGCCAGATCGCGTATTCCATAGTGTCGACATAGCCTGCAGTCTTGGCCATGTCCATGCTGAAGCTAGAATCAAAGCAGGCTGTGGCTGCTAGGTGAGATGGGCTGGAATGTTCATCCCTGGATGCCTGAAGACCCTGAGCGTTGGATGTCCTGGCCATCTGTCTCACTATGCCTAGCGATGTGTGGTCAGCATGAGAAGCCAGGGCTAAGTTTTGCCCACTCGAGAGTGATGTAGCAGAAGTAGGAACCACTATGTTGGGTGGCACTGGTACATTGTGCACCTCTGGAAGCTTGCAGAGCTCCATATTGTATGGCCTGTGCCTGTGTCTGTGGGCCAAGCTGGTGCTGCTGCTGGGAGGTGCATAAGGTGCCACTGCCATTTGGATGGGTGACAGTTTAGTCCTCTTGCCTTCTGAGCTTTTTATTATGCCTTTGGTCACCGTGGGAGCTCGGACGATGGCCAGCAAGCCCTGGTAACCTCCGGTATAGGGCTGGGAGTAATGAGTGTACCGTTGGCCTGTGGTGTCCAAGCCGTTGACGGTCCGTCCGATCTGTTTGTGCTGAGGAACCCTGATGTTGGAGGGGAAGATCTTGATGGAAAGTGGACTGTCCGCCGTCTTATGTGCATAGGCATCCAGATCAGCAGCTGAAGGGTACCGTGGGGACTCCATTGAGCGTAGATCACCTGCAAGGAGATAGACAATTTGAATAGAGTCAGCACTAAAAAGTGAAGGTATAAAAAACATTCTACACACACTTAGCTTTGCATTCTTTGTGGACATTTGTATAATAGTCAAAATAAATGAGTTTACGAGTTTACGACGCCTTTCTATTAGCTTCCATTGCCTAGTTGACGATCCATAAACTCGCACAAGCAACATGAAAGAGAACAAATACGGCCAATTTGGGATTTGCAGTCTGACAAAGCAGATTGTACTGCAATAAACACAGGAAAGTGATGAATACCAGATGAGTAAAAATGATCAAGCAGCAGTCACAGGAAAGAAAAATTGTCCAATAAAAATGGAGATACTGAAGTGTCTGCTAGGATCCATTTTGACCACCCCCCACCCCGATTCTCACTACCTCTGCCTCATTTCCTCTTGTGAATGTTCATCCTTAGACATCTGCATCTTTCTAAAAACTCATTTGGTAGAGGGAGACACCCCAGGCAATGTTTGATCAGTGCATTATAAAATTAATTTGATCTTTCTTCAGGACTAAATTGGATTACCTTGGGAAATCAAGAAAGAGATGATGGGAAGGAGGGGGGGAAGCTAATTTTGTTTCACTGGCTTGAGTGGAATTCATTTCATGGCATTTGGCTACGCAGCCCACTTAAATACTCGCACAAGTAAGTGCTCGCGACCTAAAGAAGAAAAACAGCTAGGCTCAATCAACCTGAAGCCTTGAACTTGAAATATCTGAAGCCAAGATATTGCACTTGAGAAGAAGCAGAAGAAAAACAAACAACCCATAGCAGATTATGATCCCGGTTTCACCAAGCAGCCAGTGTTGTGCCCTTGACCAAGGCCTTTAACCCTGTTGGATCCAGGGTACTCTGATCCCTGATTCGAAACACATTCCATCTGCTCTACTTTATAGCAGATTGCAATTATAGATTATGATCTTTTTTGACCTCCGGTGGCCATTGTAAGTATGAATAGACCCACCATGAGTGTTTCATTGAGCAATAACGATCTAGAACCTCCACAGAGGAAAAGCATACATTACAAGGCCATAGAGCAATTTCTGCAGCGACGTTGATGCAACCTGAGGTCTAATAATTGACTGTCTCCTGGGAAGACATACATTCAATGGCATACGGGAAAGCTAAAAGGACAAAATGGGATTGGATTTAAAAACCATTATTCAGGCAATTTCATAGCTCTTTAGTTTGGCTCATCTATACAAAAGCAGGAAAAACGCTAGGAAATTTACCGGCACACATAATAGCCTCTTCTCGGCGTGACACCTCTATGGAATTTCAGACATGTAAAAGCAAAAAAAAAAAGTGAAATGAAACTAAATGTCTTACAATTCAAATCCTCCCAAATAAAACAACTTTTCAGCACGGCCATTCGAGACTGAGCTCACTTTTACCTGTTCGGGATTGATTCCGGATTTCAATTAATCTCCGAGCTCACAATGTGCTGTGAAAATGATTCAATCTACAAGATTTCTCATAAAGGAAATAAATTGGGTGTTTAAACTGAGGAAAGAAGAAAAGCCAGCAGTTCTGGCAATCCATCTAGCCGCGCGGCACATCGCCTGTAGTCACACAGTGCTGAACTTGGTCATTCTTACCAATAAAACACCAACAATAGACAAGTATGCAGAAATTCAAATAGTACAAAATCAACCCAATAGCAGAGATCTGAACTTTAAATCAATGCTCGAGACATTACTTTGGCCTCCGGAAACGTCTTTGACTGTACGCTTTACGTCTCGTGTGTCTTCAAAGGCTTCGCACCTGGTAAATTAAAGGGTCAGTAAAGCATCCAGACTCTTTCCCACCCCCTGTTATACTCCTTTAGCACTTCATTTAAAATATCTTCCATTCTTCAGCAGAAAAATCCCCTGAAAGCTGAAAAATAACTGAGAGTGAGAAATGGGGATTTCAATCTTCCTGAGACTGCAAGTTAATTCTCTGATGATGCCACAAATAACCATGGCTAGATGCCCTATAGCAACACTTGTCAATCTCAGACATCTCAATTAAATCCTTTTAAAGCACACTGACCTAGCCCATGACATTCCATAAGCTAAAGATTAAAGAGAAGATGGTTGGCTTTGAATATCTATCGTCATACATTGTTCCAGATTAGTAGCTGCTGTCATACTCTATAATGAAGATCCAACTAGTGGCCACTGGCAACAACTGGATTGCGGAAATATGATAATAGAAATTATTAGATCTACTGCTGTGCTCATAAATAGGAAATAAATGTTAATGACACAACAGGAAGGTTTTTGCTTTCCAAAGGGTGTGAAGATGCCACTTGGGTTATATTTTATTGTATTATAATTGTATTAATAATACAATAATGTTTTTCAGCAACCTGAAACTCATAAATCGGATTGCACAGATTTCGTTTGAAAACAATAATTCAGCTCTCAACCAAATATTTAAACCATCCAACCTTCTGGAAGAGATGAAAATACTCGATTGACAGTCCAAAAACATGCAGGTATATAGCCAAGATATAGATATACATCATTCAGTGTATTGAAGTGCTGTTCTGAAGCCTGAATAAATAAGGAGGCTTGTTTCAGGAAGAGCATTTAGAGTAAAAATACTTTGCGATATTAATGAGTTTACAGAACCGGACTTGAGTTCGGAAGGTTGCCAATTAGATTCCCAGAGTCAAGAGGTCACGCCTGAAGCAAGGCACCAGATTTCTAATTCTTTGAGCTGTCCACCGAGCCGGACATGTGTGCTCAGTGCTGCCCACTAGTGTGTGTAAATGTGTCTTTCACTGCACGGATTGGGTTAAATGCGAAAGAATGATTCCCATGTGTGTAAATAGCACAGTCGTGGAAAGAGTATTCGGAAAGCAACTAATACACTCAACAACAAATAATAAACAATACTTAGGTGATGTTCAGGTTTTGAAAGTAGATACACCCGTACCAATCTGTACAGTATAAGCCAAAGAGCGTGGCAGAGGTGAACAATTAGCATCCCGACCTTAAGCACTTAATCGCATAGAACGGACCAACTGCTAACCTCTTTGAGTGCAGCGCTGTCAAGGTCTACTCCAAGACTACGTCCGAATTTAGCATCCCATCTGCTCGAAACCACTCAAGCAGACACATTTCTAAATCCGAACCGTTATTTGCCATGCCTGCCTTACCCAGGGGCATCTCAGAGTGCTTACCAATTTACACTCTCTAAGTCTTTTAAGTGGCTTTCCTCCCTCTCTTACTTTAGGACTGCCTGAGGTGGGACGCATGGGATTCAAACACGAGTGCTCGGATGCATGCGAGGCCATTACCTGCAGCTCCCAGCGCTGCTCTGTGTGTGTGTGTGTGTGTGTGTGTGTGTGTGTGTGTGTGTGTGTGTGTGTGTGTGTGTGTGTGTGTGTG
>JAOTRQ010000005.1:1633856-1650023 GCA_028565875.1 Hoplisoma paleatum | reverse complement strand
ATTTTTAGTCGACTATTAGTCGATTAGTTGGAGTAAATGACGACCACTGGTCGACCAGCAAAATCCTTGGTTGTGGATAGCCCTAGAAATATTGACTAAATAAATGTATAGAACCTGAAACTTGTTGGACGATGGTCTAATTTTCTGATGTGCACATATTTTTGACCATATGATGTTCTCACTTCTCCCAGATTACTGGAAACCCATCTCGTTTTATTAGGCGCTACTAAGTAAGCTTTTGTCTTACTTCACCCCTCTTTTACGTTGCATATGCTGTTTGGGAAGAAAATGTTAAAAGGTCTTAGCTGCTTTGCGTCCACTTTCTAAATCACCCGTATGGGCTACAGACGCAATTTCCAGCGTTGATTGATGTCTGACTTTGAAAGCTAAGAGCTTTTGACAGCTGACAGTTTGTCGATAGTCATTTTATCCCTGTCTGTCAGTTCCTCAGCCGGCAGCGTGAGGAAATTCTGATTATTAATGATTAATGTGTCTTAGGGGAAACTGGAGAGAATCACACAGAAGCTCCCACCTCGTACGGCCATCGAGAACCATCAGGAACCATCAAAGGGTCATTTTCCTCGCCATGAATATTTGATCATTCAGTGACAGACTAACAATAAATAACAACACAAAATATTACAGGGCATCTTGGTGGTGCCAAAGGTAGCATGGGTAATACGCAGCTCTGAGACATTTCTTTGAGTAGAAAGCATTAAAATACGCCAGTAGGTGTAATGGGCATTTAAATTTACACTTTTTTGTCAATGATTTCCTTGCAATAGACTGGCATTCTGTGTAGGTAGTATTTATAGGGTCTAAAATCTTTATAATGTCCAAATCTATCTATCTATTCATCCATCTATCCATCCATCCATCGAGAGACAATAGGTCACGACTGAAATGCCCTTGAGGACGGCATTAAACCCCTAACTGCTCCGTGGATGCTGTGGCTAGGGCTGGTCAAGTATTTGCTCTCTATACATTGGTATATAATTTTTGTTCCAGTGCATTACTAAAAAGTGTATCAGATATAAATTGTGCAATTAAAAGCGAGACTGAAACGTGAGGGATGGGGTGGGGTGGTGATTACCAGTTTCTCTCATCCTGGTAATTCATTTCATTCCGACAACCTTGTGTTATGTATTATTTGTTAATCTGTATAATTAAGTACCGATTTCCATCTTGCATCATGCTTTACTTCCGTTCCCAGCAGACTCCATACGACAGACTATTGTCTTTCTTTCTCACACAACCGCACACACACCAGATACGGGCCTTGTTGTGCAAAATTGCACCCATAAATCATGTCACGGGCAGTTTAATTTTATCTGCAAAGCTAACTAGGCTAAACAGCCAACAGCCAATCATGTGCCACAAATCCCAGTGACGGAGGAATAAAAAAGCTCTTTGTGTTATTAGATGGAGATATCATCGATGTCTGACATTACGACCGTACACAACAGAGAGAAGTTCGTATTTCATAAAATGCCTCGCAATAACTCTTAGAAGCATGCAAAATGAAACGATGAAAAAAAAAAAAGAAAACCTGTCACAGGGAGTTTAGGTTGGCAGGGCTTTGTGACAGCGCCATCTATCATACTCCAAAAAACTATTGTTGAAGATGAATGATCGTAAACAATGAAATACATCTGAAATGAGCTTAATATGAGAACGAATTCATTCAATTCCATTCAGTGTTTTACATAACAAATCCACACTGGCGTGTTTCCCCCAATTAAGCTCTGCACTTTGTCACTTTAATATGAAAATTGCCATGTTCTTAAAACCCGACAGGAAATCCTCGCAAGACCTGGATCTAATCGGCCCAGAAAGACAACGCATGCAGATCTCCCTCCATTTTTTATGGCTCTGAGACAGATGGATGCGTTCGGGTCTTAATTGCACCTCGCACCGGATGGATTATAAAGCAGCTGGATCGCTTCCTGCTCTTCGGCGTCTGATACCGGTGACTACCGCACGCCAATGAGCTAGAACAATGCGCCAGTCGTTAAAGCTAATTCACTATGAGAAATCCCATTTACCCAACTCTTGCTCCGTTCATCCCGAATCCGGGAACGTACCACCCTACACCGCTGCGTAATATGTCAAGCTACGGTAATGTATGCATCCTATCTTTTGCAATTCATTACCTCCCCCGGGGCGTGCACCATTCTTCTCGGGGTTCTTAAGGCTGTTGGGTTTAATGGCTCTGATGTGCACATGCCATTGCACTCCCGCTAGGAGGTAGGAGTCGGAAGGGAGATGCTGATGACCTGTTACATTTTATTTCTTCTATAAATAACTCCGTTATGATCTCTATAAAACACACCATGACGGCGGAGCTGAGGGGAACATATGCTGGGTAGCGTGGAAGGTTTGCAAGACTGATTTACATCTGATGCCGAATGCTGATATATTACAGTCATCAAACAAACAGAAATCAGTTCGGGGGACTTTAGGGGAAAAATAATAATGTTGTTAAAATCGAATCAGGAGTGTTTAAATCTAGCAACTGTACTCTATTATATATTATATAGACATTAAAAGCAGCAAATGTCTTCAGTTACTTACCAGGCTTATCATATGAATCTATTCTGTGTCTGATATTAGGGTATAAAGTCCAAAACATGCCATTAGATTTCAAATAAACAAACAAACAAGCCATAGTGGCACGGTGGTTGAGTGGTTATAGCACTGTCGCCTCACAGCAAGAAGTCCCGGGTTCGATCCCCGGGTCGGGCCGGGGGCTTTCTGTGCAGAGTTTGCATGTTCTCCCCGTGTTAGCGTGGGTTTCCTCTGGGTACTCGGGTTTCCTCCCACAATCCAAAAACATGCACTCGGTTGATCAGAAATGGGTAAAACTGTCATGTAGTTTCACAAGGTCCGATTGTAGCGATTGGAGAAAGATCTGGCAACCTACTCTGTAAAAAATAATTGCTGAGTAACTCTGGGGATCGGTAGCGGAAACGACTAAAACTGGTAAATAAATACATACATAGACTTTTATTAATTTATTTATTTCACATTGTCTTTATGTCTAATATTTTTCCTGACCATGCATTTGTTTTTGCATCTCGGCTGTTAGGTATTTATTGAACAGCGTCTCCCATGAACCTGACTTCATATGTTTGGATTGCAAGAGGAAACCGGAGCTCCCAGAGGAAACCTATAAAGACATGGGAGAACATGCACACAACGTCACACAGAGAAGACCTGGACGGTTCCGCCTGGGATCTTAACTGGGAAACTCTTACCTGTTCACACTTACTTCATGAATATTCAAGATACGATCATATGGCTGGATAAACTGATAACTGGATAAAATTATATAAATTTAATATTTATAAAAGCCCACAAGAATGTTGAACATGTTCAGAGCTCAAACATCTCGGTTGGAAATGTTAACAATGTGATTTTTAATGTCAGTACCTTTGGAAGTAGATCTTACTACTCAAGGTTTCTTCCTGTGATTTTCATGGAGTTTTTCTTGCCACAGTCGCCCTCGGCTTGCTCAACAAGGCAGTTTCTGTATCTGTTAGTCTTGTATTCTGTAAAGTTGTTTTGAGACGATGTCTATTGTAAAAATCGCTATATAATTAAAGCTGACTTGAAAAGACTTGACATTCACCAAATAGAGCAAAACCACCATTACTAGTTTTAGACCGTTGTACTTGATTTAGAGCTTAAGAAAACACGTCTAGCACTTTGTGAAGAAAGTATTCTAGGTAAGTGTAATAAAAAAAAATGTCAGGGCATGTCAGACTACTTCAGACTGGTCCGAAAGACTCCAGTCACCAAACAGTTATGTCTATTTCTTAAATATATTTTAGCTGGTAGCTTCAAGTTGACAAATAATATGATACAACGAAAGTAGAATATTTAAATGCAACGTGATGGTAGATTTTGACTGGCCTGGTAATGGGGTTAATGTTATACTGTATATTGATTTATTAAAGGTGAAAGCTGTTTGTAGGCAATACGGGGCGTAATTCAGAAAGTGCATCACACAGTCAGTACAGAGACATTTCCTACGTTTCGTGTGTGTGCGTGCATGCGTGCGTGCGTGTGTGTGTATGTGATCTTAAGTGACAGGCAGTAGCTACGGCACCATTTTCAAATTGAACCTCTCCAGGCAGCTATTTTTTTTACTATTTTAATTCGTTCAACCTTTTTAACGGAAGAAAAAGAAATGGATCAGATGTCAAATTAGTAAAAATGGGAGCAAATATTGGAAAGCCCACTTAAAAAAAAATTAAGTAGCAGGGGATCAACAATATCCAGATGAATCCACCGTTAGTGGGTCTCCGTTCGTTGGCTCGGTGGTCGATTTGCTGATGAAATCGTTTAATGCGTCATCTAATGTGCAGGTATGGCGGAGGGGGTTAAAGATGGGTAGGGGGTCGATTATTAGAATGGGTACATTAACAAAATAAGGTTTAATATCTTATAAAACAGGGCGGCTCTTGTTTTAGTTTAGTTCTTTCTTCTTGGTTATAATCGGCTCTTCTGTAGAGCAGAAATGTGACTTCTTGCTAAATACCACCGAGGCCACTTTATCAACAAGGAGAAGTTGTGTTTTTATAATGCTTCAGGGGCTCGTGTTGCGACAGTCCCACTTTCGGGCGCGGTGAATGGCAGGAAGTAATTAGCCGAATGGGCCGAGGGTGCAAAGAGACTAAAACAGAGCTTCTTTTAGGCTAATCGTCCAAACAATATAGCTCACGGTCTGAAGTGCTTAAAATAGCAAATTTAAAATATGAAGGCACTTAGTGAATAGGGCCTTCTGGAATAATAATAATTTTGACAGCCCTGGGGGGCATTTGATGTTCCTCTTTTGATTATCCCGGTCCTAATATTACCCCGCCCCCTTTTCTCTAAACACGCTGATCTAATTATTGTATGTTAAATGGGCATCTGGTAAATGGCGCATGTAATGATGTGTTTCTACTGATCCGCATTAAGTGCCCACATGTCCTGCTGCAGGCGCCTAGACGTAAATCCCCCCTCTCCCCCAATCCCCGCCACCCCCTTTTGCTCCAGTTTTCCCCTCTGTCACTGCCAGCGGCCCGGCAAATAACCCCACTTAGACCATGGCCTCGGGTGCTGGGCGCAATTAATGAAGTCGCCACTTTGATTGATTTAGTCCGTAACGTGCTGCACTCCTGCTGAGGCAGAAATGCTTAAGAACATGTAGGAAATATAAATTGATGTGAACTCGTCCTTGCTGGTGTGTTTGTTTATTTGACGGTCGAGGTTGATTCAATTTTATGATCAGTTCTCGAATATTAACGGCTGAAGGAAAATGAAAGTCGTCCAGGACAAGATATAGATTTGTCTTCTCGCTTCTGTGGGCGCTGGAACGGCATACAGCTCTCGCTGTCGTCCTCAACGACCTTCATTCTCCGGTCCGACTTTGGGGTGGACCTCACCCCCTCACCCCTGCGCTCCAGCGCCCCCTCGCCTCAGGATCTGACCAGGTCTCAGCGGGCGGAAACACTGACATTGGTAAAGTGGTGCAATCTAAATTGACAATTGTGCCCTTGACATACCCAGCATACCCCATGGACTTTGGAACAGTAATAAGAAGTAGAAACACATTATTTTATTTTTTTGTAAATAGAAACACACACACACACACACATACACACACACACACACACACTTTACATGATTTACATGAACGATATGAAATGCAGGCAAGCCAGTCAAGCACAGTCATTGTGTGTCAAAATGATGATGCTCACTGTCCTGCTAATGTACGTGTCCAAAATTGATGACAGAACGTTTCCCTAAAATCCAATTATACACCCATTCTGTAGGCAACAATGTACTGACACAATGTGTCATGTTTACAATTTTTCCCTTCCTATCAGAAGTCTAAGATGTAATGCAGACTTTTAATTAAACATTTTAATGATTACAATTTAGTTTTTTAAAACAGTGTATCAAAACGATGTAACATTTCCTCCCTGAGAGTGCTGCAGGAATCAAAATCAAACTCTATTCACTCAGAATTGTGAATACTTTTTCACCACTGTGATTTTTACACACTTATAAATGCTTAAAAATGTCTTAATCCATCCAGTGAAACACAAATTTACACAGACTTTTGACCACACGCTAGAGGGCAGCAGTGAGCACACATTCCTGGCCCAGTGAGCAGTCATATTATAGGCGGTTAGGTGTGTGTGTGTGCGCGCGTGTGTGTGTGCGTGTGTGTGTGCGTGCGTGCGTGCGTGCGTGCATGTGTGTGTGCATGTGTGTGCATGTGTGTGCGTGCGTGCATGTGTGTGTGTGTGTGTGTGTGTGTGTGTGTGTGTGTGTGTGTGCATGTGTTCTTTCGAGGTGTAAGAGTCGAATATGACAATATGGAAACTCCTTATCGGACGTGACTGAATATGAGGAGATGGCATTCACATTATCTTGCTGTGTTTTCTCCAACAGTCCAAAGACATGAACATAGTTAATTTGTGATACTAAAAGTCCCATACATTTGAATATGTGTAAAGCTGAGGACACACCGGACACTAAATGAGGCGCAATGGTATTAAACAGTGAATGAATGAATGAGTGAATGAATGAATGGACGAATTAATTAAATTAAGGTTCGATTCAGGTTCTTTTCAGGGCCTCTGGATGCATAAAACGATGCAGAAATCATCGAAACCCGAATAAGAGAGGGTTGTAGCTGCTCCGTCCACCTCCATGGTGTCGGTGTGAGGCGCTAATTGGCTTCGGTGTGGCACGAAGAGCGGAATATAATAAATAATTAAATAAGTGATTTAACTTTGCTCATTTAGTATTCGTTTTTAGTGCTAGAGTTGGGAATAAACAGACCTTTGTAAATGACATTTGTGTTTTTTTTAAAGCTTTGTGCTCTTTTGTGTTGTTTACCATTGGGGCAGCACTTCTCCGAGCGCCACTTTGTAACTAGGCTCGCTGTTATTATTATATTCTTGTTGGTTATTTACACTTTTATTTAATACCAGTACAGATGGAGCTATTACAGCATAATGCGTTAATGATTTTCTGTTCTTTGTGCCGGGTGAACTTTTTTAACACTGTTTGCTCAGCCTTCTGTTCTATCTAACTCCTCATAAAGAACGTCGAACGGCTAAACTCGAAGCTTTTCATGGACATGACGAGCATTCTTAGTTAAGTAAACTACCGGTTTAGACTGACAGGTCTGACCTGCTGGTCCTTGATGAACAAAGCAGGCAAATCTGGCCTTCTGCGCCAACCACGGCAGTGACCTTTGCTTACATTATCTGCGATCATGTTATTAACTTTATTAGCGAGGATTTATGGAACGTTCTTTATCCTTATATTCTCCCTAAATGTCGAAGGAGAGACTCATTACAAGACTTTTAAATGCTCCTATTTTTCCGATCGGGACCCTTTTGTTTTATTTTTCTGTTGGTTTAATTAGAGGTCCGCGAAGAATGTATAAAAAGCACAGAGGAACAAAGGGGCCGTAATGTCAGCCGCATGTATTCATCATCTCACTGCGGGGTTCCTGACTCTTTGTCAAAAGAGCATCATTATACTCCCGTTCTTCATCTGCAACTGCCCATATGGCTTTTATCCACACTGCTGCGCCACACCGGCCACGTTTCGGATAATATTTTTACAAAGAAAGACTGACACGTACACAATAAACTCGAGTAGTAAAAATAGTCGATACAAAAATTAAACCAGACATTATTGTTAGTTGGGTTTATGTCTGTGTCACTGGGCCTAATATGTTTCCGGGTTTGCTCGTCTGTAGTACATTCCCTTTACCGAGACTTTCTTTTACACTACAGACCCCGAGCACCGTTGTAGCTTGATGCTGAAAGCAGGTACCCATGCGTCAAGTGCGAGGGACCATGAGGGTGTACAGTAACGCCCATCGCCGACAACAGGGAGCTGGACTGAATGGGAATAGCGGTGGGAAAACTAGCATCAGAGGGGCAGACGAATAAACGCTGATGCTGAGCAAAGCTACTACGCAGGGAAAACGTACGACGTGGCTACAGTGGGCAGTGCAAAGAACCTTCCGACGTCACTCGGAAAACGGAACGCATGCCTGACGGTGGTTCACCGCGATCGTCAGGTCTCCGTTTAAAGACCTACTTTTAATTATTAGACCTCATTGCCAAGCATTAATTCATTGACTGTTTTACTCCTACACATCTTCACACACTTTCACATCTTGGTAAACTGTATATATTTGGAATGTGGGAGGAAACCCACAATTACACACACAAAAACTTGCAAAACTTTACACAAAGTGGCTCCATTTTGAGAATTAAACCCCAAATCCTGTTTGGCTTAAAATGAACTTTAAATCACAGCTTCAGGGCAAGAAGCTTCTTCCTCTACTTGGGCTATTCATCACGCCACGAGCCACCCCGTGTTACAAATCAAATTCTAAATCACATCAACTCAATAGCAATACACACAACATACAACCAACAAACAGAATCCAGAATCTTTAACTACATTATAAACTTTGGTAGCCTAAGTGCACAGAGCTTTTGGGCAATGAAAACTATCATTTTGAAAACTATTTCCTTTACTAAAAGCATTGATTTGATTTTTTTCCCCGGATGTTTTGCATTCTAATCAGTCGATAGCTTTTAAGTTTTAAAAAGTAAAAGAATCATGAGCTATTAGAGACAAAGAAGTTCTTACTTAACAAACAAACAAAAAACATTCGATGGCCACTATAGAAGAAAAAGGCGACGCACTTTGTTAATCAAAAATAAACTGATCGTTTTGTTGTTTTATTGTGGATTTGAGTAGTCACATGACATCAAGGTCGCGGGTCCTGTTTGTATGTAGTTCTCCCCCATTTCTTTGCTTCATAGACTTACTCCATATTATTTATTTGTTCTTGATTTTCCAAATTTCTCAGATCCTTTATATTTTTAACATAAGAAAGCACAAAAAATAGAAACGAAAGTACTTTTTAAAAAATAACATTTTGAATAATGGATGTTGTGAGCTATTTTAGAAGCCTTGGTTAGGCAGAGGCAGCCGTGGCCTGGTGCTTAGAGAACTGGGCTTCTGATTGGACGGTTGCTGGTTTGATTCGACAGGTCACAATTGAAGTGTCGTTTGAGCAAGGTGCCGAACCCCTAATCGCTGCCCTGTGTCATGGGTAGGGCTGCTCACCGTATGTGTAAACTGTTGTCCCCTAGTGTGTGTTTCACTGCACAGATTCTTACATGTGTAAAAAGTTTGGCGGTGAACAGAATAAATTGTAAATTAATTTGCTTAATTTGCATTCATCTAAAACATCCTGTTCTCAAAATTGTATTGTTATAATTTTAACTTCAATTTTAATTTAGCTAAATTTGTATGTGCTTTTATTTACACACTTAGGAATGATTCCTTTGCATTTAACTATAAAATCTGTGCAGTGAAACGCACATTTACACTAGGGTGCATTAGTGAGCACATGTACCCGGTGAAAAGGGCAGCCCTAGCCCTGTCACTCAGCGAGCAGTTAGGGGTTTGGTGCTTTGCTCAAGGCCAATTCAGTCGTCTATCTGAATCAAACCGGCAACCTGCTGATCATAAGCCCAGTTCTCTAAACACCAGACCACGGCTGGCCACTAGTATTCACAAAGCCCTGTTGGGCCCTTGAGCAAAGCCTTTATACCTTAATTGCTTAAGATAGAATACTGTCACTTTACTGGAACATTTCAGACCAGAATTATGGGTTTTAATAACTCAATAATTGAGAACTTAATGATTTATTTTAATTCTTTTAATGAAAGAATTGTGCAGTGTTGTTTAGAGATTAAAATGTTTAAAAAAGAAACATTACTACGACTTATACAAAGCAATAAAAGAATTTTACAATAGCACACCAGAATCAATGACGAACAATGATAAATCAAGAAATAAACAGCTCATTATTTAGGTGAGTAAATGTAGTAAATGAACCTCTATATTGGATTAAGATCTAAATTAGGAGGATCTTGCCACACGAGACCAGAAATGTCATCCATTATGAGATATTTTTTTTTAATTAAGCTGTTCTGTTTGATTTGGTTTGGATTCCTGGCATGTTCCTCACGTTCGTCCTATCACTCATACGGCTTATTGGCAGCTGAAAAAAAATCTTTTAGCACAAAACTGATTTCGTCTGACATGAAAAAATAGATTCGGGGCAGAGGGAGGACGACGTGAGGCAGAATAAATGATTATCTTTCGGCTTTCCTGTATTTCTGTCTGTTTAATGAGACGCAAACAACAGGGGGGGATCGAGCTCGTGACAAGGAACGATCATAGATCTGTACAAAGCAGACAGGTTCAGGACGGTGCTCGGTCGTATCATGTTTGTGCCTTTGCTGTGTCTCTCGGGGGTGGAAATCTTTTGCAGAGGAGTCTGTCACTCTTGTCATGGAGGTACATTAGAAGATATGTGTTATGAGCTACACGCTTCGACCTTTCTGCTTTATAGACTGGTGCTAAATGCACTTTATCAGGCATAGCTGTGGTGCCACACTGGCCAAACAATGAATTCCTTCAGATCATTTATATTACAAAAATATATATAATAATTTGAAGTATGCATGTAGGTAAATGACGATAATGCAATAAATTATATATACAATTTATGAAATCTGTAAGGTCTGATTGGTGCTATTGTAAGTCCGTAACCCCCCTGGAGTCTCTGGCCTTTCTGACCAATCTGAGGTAGTCTGACATGCCTTGACATTTTTAAAATCACACCTACCTAGAATAATTTTTTCACAAAGTGCTACACATGGTTTTTGAAAGCACAAAGCAACTCAACTTTACAAAGGTGCTGACATTATCCGAAATTCTATTTTTATCCGAGACGTTTTAGCTCTGAGCGTGGTAAACATGGGTACTGGCTTTATACTGGTTTATCTTTCAGAGAAGAAGTGAATACTAATGTTTAGCCAGCCAGCTAGGTGACCCTACAATGAGGTAAGTGTTAACCCACAGGTAAGAGTTCCATTAGTACCCATTAGTTTAGTAGAATAGAATAGAATAGAATAATCTTTATTGTTTTTATACATAAGTACAATTAAATGTTTTGTGAACTCTCTAGTGGTTTTGTAGCAGTATAAATTTTTTTACGCATTTTATATAATATAGATCTGATCAAAATAACACCGGGACTGTGATGGCTTAGTGCTTAAGGTACTGGGCTATATGATTCGACTGTTGGGCCCCTGAGTAACTAAGGATAGAGGCATCTGCTAAATGTTGAAGATGAAAATTTGAGATGCAAATAAAAGATAAAAACCTCAATCCTTAAACCAGTTTAATATAAACTTTCAAACACCAAACAGCTCCGTCTGTATTGTATTCTACTGTACTGCCCCTAGTCCATCATGATACAGGTTTTGGCCCAGCGGCCAGCGCTCCACCTTTCTCCACCACTTGCCCATTCGTCCCCTTTGATCTTCGTTCCAACATGAGCCCATCAAGCTTAATTCTTAAATGAAAACAAAAGAGAACGAGTCTTCCCATGGCCGCTCGGCTTGTGGCTTCATCCACCAGACTGGAGCTGCACACTCGAGTGCGTCGCCTCACTGATGCCAGCTGACGTGTGCTGTTATTAAGATACATCAACAGTTGGAGGGGGTTTGAGAGGCACCGCGGCATTCCTGTTTTCCTAGAGCTGTCGGGGTCCGCTTCGAATCCCTCACCTGGCTGTCTGGGTTGAGTCCAGGAGTCCGGCTGCTCCTTACACGCTCTGGTGGGCTGCGGCCTCCGGGAGGGGAGGATGGATGCTGAATAGGATTCAATATTGAACACGGATGATGGAGACAGCAGGCCCAGCAGTGCCGCTTTATCCATGCCATCCCGCCTGGAGCGCTGCAGATGCCGTTTCGCCGATGGGGATGGCGCAGTGTGCCGGGGGAGAGCCAAAAGCTGGTGGGTTTACATTCTGGATTTTTTTTTGTAGGACGGCCTTTGTGGGCAGATGGGGTGCAATTAGTGTTTGATAATTTTCGGGACCAGTCATCGCTTACACAAATGGAGGCAAATTATAATTTTTTTTTATTAAGAGTTTGCGTTTGCCGTCTCTGAATTCCCACATTAGTTTAATGACGTCCAAAGGCTGTGTTAACATGCCGCCATGGTTTGCGAAAAGGATGTTGGCGTATGTAAGAAGTGATCAAAGTCTGTGCACAGAAAAGTAAGCTTAAGACTCGATTCCATGTGCACCTTAGTGTACATTTATACTCAGAAGAAATTATCATAATATATTTTTATATAATCATTTCAGATTGTCTTCTTTCCTTTAGAAGCTTTTCTTTTGGTTGCACAGCTTCAAGTCACGGGTAACACATTCACTTAGTGGTTAGCACTGTCGCCTCACGACAAGAGGTCGGGTAAGGAACCAAACCCTATGAGGCTTTCTGTGTGGACTTTGCATGTCAATAGTGAAAAAAAGATTTTAAATTCTAAACAAAAGACTATAAGAGGGTTTTACATAGTCACCGACAAGTCAGTGATATTTGTAAGGGCCAGATCTCTGGTCTGACTGGACACCACATCACATGATTGTTATTATACAGGTATAATATTATGGAACTCTCTAGAATTGTGTTAAAATCACATCTCCGTCCTACAGATTAGAAGTAGACATGCACAGTAGAGTTTGTTTACTCTTACTTTTAGGGGTACAAATTGGATTTCAGTGAGGGGTAATTTATGTAGACCCACGTGTATTTACGAAGACACTCTGGAACCTAAAAGCTACCCCTCACGCACTACCCCTCACACACTGGATTATTATAATTATTTGTAAATCAGGCATGAACAAACTTTCGTATCTCATGCGCAAGCACATGCACAGTGAAGCAAAGTTGTGAAGACGAGCTGCATGCCGAGACGGTGTCAGACAGGCCGAGACAAATGAGAGGTTTCCATATCAGATTCAGGCTCATCGGAATTATCCCTTAACATCGGTGTAATTAAAAAAAAACATGAACCACACAACAGAGACGTTAATATTGCTTATCAATGGCTCAAAGAGTAAAAATAAGATTGGATTCATTTGCACTAAGCGGGAAGTCTCACAGCTTATCAGATAAGACGAGAAACAACACCCTTACAAATGGGGATTGGGGGGGATTTGGTGTTGCACCCCTGCTTGCTTACATCTCCAGCATACAGATCATTTAAGTTCTGCACAGACATTCAAATGAAACATTCTCGGCTCCACTGGGAATCTGACTGGCAGGAATATCCCGGAGGCTCCCGGAACATCAAGGTCACCTTTGACGGCTACCTCGGGTTGTGTTCACACTTCTGAATCCATCACAAAAAGGCTGACCCCCCCCCCCCGCCACACACACACACACACACACACACACATACACACACACACACACACACACACACACCTCCTCTGATATCCATTTCGAGGCAACCCACTTGGGACTCAGGTGTGCTTCACTCGATGTGAATAATTGACCCAGTGCCAAAGAAATGAGGAAGCTGGCGCTGACAACGATCACGAGAATCCTACTTCTAACCAATAAATAAATAAATAAATAAAAACAGGGTTGGAAATTTAGAGTGTTTCCTTTTGTTGATTTCAAACATTTTTATTCTTTATAAGCTAAGTAGATGTGCCGGGGGAGCTGTGGGATTTTCAGCTAGCACACCATTGTTGAGTTTTGAGAGCTTAACTTGCCATTGTTACAAACCAGTATATTGTAGTGTCAGTCCCAACCCTGATTGAAATAGGCAGGGTCAGATCAGGAAAGGCATTTGATTACAAAATAATCATGATAAATCAATAATGCAGAGCATAATCCATTGTGGCCATGTTCAACGGTGATATTCCCATTTACAAATTTGTGGAGCATCAAAAATCAAACAGTCCGCAGTGGTCTGCATTTATTAAAAGTGGTAAACCAGGTACAGGGTCACGGGTGATCAATGCCATGGTTCACTACTTCACTCAGGGAGTGAAGGCTGGTCCAAGTAATCAGTACCATAAATTAACACTAGAACTACCAAACCGCTGCCATTTGGCAAATGTAAATAGCTCTTCTCGCCGGCAGTGTTATTTAAATTAGTCCATTACATTTGCAAGGAGACTCTACTACACCCTACAATCTTCTCTGGAACAAGTTACTGAACCCCCACCCCCCAAAAAAGTCAACATTACCAGATGCCATTTGGCAGCCTCTGGTAGAAAAAGGGGTCATATGAAAATCCTGGTAGTTCTAGTGTTAATAAAGTAAATAATACACTGTTCATCACAATTACAAATATGGCAGCAAAAGGAAAGCTCAAATGCACAATATTATAAATACAGATCAAAACAAACCCTTACAGAAAATCAAAATGCATCCGAAGTGTGTCCATATACTTTAGGGTATATTGTATAACCAGAAGTTGTAGACGCACCTGACGTGTTCCAGAGGAAACGTTTGCCTACAATGAGAGAAGAGACAGAGAAGCAGCTTTGCAGGACAATTTGCTGCACTAATTAATTATAAATTTGCTATAAGCTTCACAGTCGTCATCAAATATTTCTCTTTGCATCTAAAACATATTTCTTCATATATTATTCTCATTTCATTTCCCATGCTCTAATCTCGATGTTGTCAGAGATCTAAGGAATCAGCTTTAGTATTTTTCTAAGGATTGAACATATAGTTAATTAAAACATAACATTCCTCCGTTAGTGTATCTACCGTGTGCATGCGTCTGATGGAATTACACAAGGCCGCCAGCTCCTCCAGCGAATAGTAAAGCATTTACCACCTGACAGTGACAAAAGCCTAAAATTATGATTGTGTCACCTGATATATGATACAGCATTAATATGCTTGCATTAGCGTGTCAGAATAAATAAATGGAGGTGCATTAATGACTATTAGCGCATGGAGAAGCAGGACCGGATCTGTGCTCACAGGATTCATCAGGATTCAGTCAGGGAGACGTCTGAGACGATGTACTTGTCTGGTGCTTTATTTTAAGAGCTTAAATCATATGGTTGAAATCATAAGTTTACACAGACGTGCGAAGGACGTGGATGCCACTGAAGTATTGAAATATTCTTTTTTTTTAGTTACTTTGTTTTGTACCTCCTATAAATCAACCACTCTTCTGGTAAAATGTGTTAGTAAGAGAAGAGAAGGAATGAAAAAAGTTGGGGGAAGTAAAGGAGAAAGTAAAGAAGGCAGAAAGGACGGAAAGACAGAAGGACAGAAAGAAAGAAGGAAGGACGGAAGGCAGGATGGATGAAAGGACAAAAGAAAGGAAGGAAGCATGGATGAAAAAAAGGACCGAAGGACAGAAGGAAGAATGGAAGGAAGGACGGAAGGAAGGACAGAAGAAAGGAAGGACAGAAGGAAGCCGAATGGACAGAAGGAAGGAAGGACAGAAGGAAGCCGAAAGGACAGAAGAAAGGAAGGACGGAAGGAAGCCGATTGGACAGAAGAAAGGAAGGACAGAAGGAAGGAAGGTTGGAAGAAAGGTAGGACAGAAGAAGGGAAGGACAGATGGAATGACGAATGGACATAAGAAAAGAAGGACAGAAGGAAGCACAGAAGGAAGGACAGAAGAATGGAAGAAAGGACAGAAGAAAAAAGGATGGAAAGAATGTAAAACCCATGACTGTAAGACTGTAAGTAAAGACAAAGAAATGGGAGGAAAAGAAGGACAAAGAAAGGAATGAAGGAAGAAAGAGATGAAGGACAAATTAAAAATTGAGAATGTATTAACGGAATAAGGTCGGGGAAAAGGAAAGAAAGAACAATGAAATCAAGATAAAAAGGGTCTCAAAAATGCAACAAGAAATGAAATGAAGTCAAAAGCAGAAGAAAGATGGAAGACAAGAGAGAAGTAGACAGAGAACAAAGTAAAAATTGTCAGTAGAAATAAAGACAAAAATTAAAGGAAAGTAAATGGAAAGAATAAAAAGAAAGGAAAGATGAGGATGGGCAAAAAGGAGGGACATTAGAAGCCAAAGAAAACAGAATAATAGGAAGGATAGACAGGTGACCAAAGGAAGACAGACAGTTTAGAAAGAAAGGACAGAAAGGAAGGAAAATAGAAGGAAAGGGAGCAAGACCAAGAAAAAATATAATGAAGAAAGGAAGACAAAGAAAAACGACAAGAGCAAAAGAAAGACATTTATATCAGTAGGTAACCAGGTAGGTAGGC
>JAOTRQ010000005.1:1536532-1560028 GCA_028565875.1 Hoplisoma paleatum | reverse complement strand
ATAATTAATTATATAATTATTATTGTGACGTCACAAGTGTGTATCAAACTGGTCGCCCGCCGCATTAGTTGGTACCCTAAAAGTAGCTCTCAGCTTCAAAAAGGTTGGTGACCCCTGAACTAGAATAACAATTCAAATAGGATTCTTGTTTTGTAACTTGTTACTTTGTTAGTTAAATCTTTATACCGAACATTTTAAATAAACTTACCACGTCAGTGATGTTGATGATCTTCCTGGTCATGCTTTCTTTGTCGTGGTTTGGCGTCGGAGTAAACCACAATTTTTGGAATGTTTCATTCACCAGTTTCTGAATAGTAGAGTTTACACATGCCAAGTGTTAGTGTTGCTTTTAAACAAATCCCGATATTTATAGCAAAAATTTTACTAATTTTACAAAACTTTTAGCACAAACATAAATAATAATAGGTTGCATTTATAACGCGCCTTTCTCAAACCCAAGGCCGCTTTAACATCAACACACACAAAAGTTAACCACTATCTTAACAATTACGAAAACAATTGTAGTAAATAAAATGAGGAACCACGATAATACTGAGAAACAAAGAAGAAAACAGTAGAGTAACATTGCCTCAACACCGCAGAGCCAAATTCTATACAACTAAGCAATTGAAATCAGAGCACCACTTTAGATTTATAAGAATTCACTACCAGTCAAAAGTTTGAGCAAAACTTCTCATTGAAAGTTGCTCAAACTTTGCTGAAGAGTGATGAAGCGCTGTGTTAAATAACCCTCAAGATGATCCTGGTGTGTTAACAGTTCTGCTTTACAACATAATCCATATGTGTTCCATCATAGTCTGGACATCTCTTAATATTAATCAACAAACCCTAGAAGGTTGAGAAAGTCGTGTCTAAACGTTTCACTGGTGGTTTTGGGCTGCATGATTTTTTGAGACAAGATGTTGCAATAACTGTAAATAATACGGGCTGACAAAATTGCACCTCAAATGTGTAAACAAAAACATGAATAAGATCTTTCACCTTAATGCCTTCTTCATCGTTGACCCGCCTGATCATCTTCACACACATTTCGGTAATCTTGTTGAAAGTGGGCTGCTCCAAGCAGATGTCACGCAAAATCTTAATCACCCTCTTCCTCACACTGATGCCCGTATCCTGAACAAATACACCAAAAGACAAGCAGCGATCAGAACCTGTAGGTGGCAGCAGAGTGTCAGCTGAATTAACCTAAGGTGAACTTTCATCCTCAGAATGAACTTCCTGTCCTCAAGGCTTAAGGATCATGTTCATACATAAAAGCTGATGCAGTTTCAAAACCCGAGCTGGAGAGAATGTTAACGCTGTGTTTAACTCCCTGACCTGAACGGTCATAAATGTAAACAAAAGTATATAACTCGTAACCCAGAATTCATCAGTTCAACTTTGAACCATTCAACCCTTCGGACTCTCAGCCAATTTTGCACATTTGATTACGTCAGTTTTTTGTCATTTTTATGTTTCACTGTTATAAAATATTCGACCCCAAAGTGTTTGGTATTTTTAGTCACCAGAATATATGCATATAATATATATATATCATAAATAAAAGATAGTATGCAAACAATCAAGATCCAAAACTACCCTACTAGAAAAAGTTTTTTGAAGAACTTGAAGAGCAACTTATGAAATTTACAAACAAACTAAAAACTAAATTAAACACACACACAAACTTCATGAAAAATAAGCAAGTAACAATAAATATATAATAATAGTAAATACTAAAATGTAAAAAACATAAAACGAACTTCATTTATCTTAAAACAATAAAAATAAATAAAAGAAATGATTCTTCTTATTCGTATTAGGCTCGATATAACTAATTTATCCTGGTATAAATTTTAAATATACAAGAAGCTCGGAACACTTTTTTCCCAGCGTGTTTATACACACTTATTATATTAATATTCCTTCACACTGAACCCCATCGGTGCAGTGAAACACACATTTACACACAATAGTAATCATATCAAACGATGGTTTGATTTGTTTCAAAGAGTCGTCAGGACTCTTAAACAAATCACTGAACCTCTAACAGCTCCCTCGGTTTTATGGCTAGGGCTCCCTGGAGTGCCGGGTACGGGTGTGTGTGTGTAAATGTGTTTCACTGCACGGATTCTTATATGTATGATTATATCAATTAAATAGATTCGATCCTAGTGTTGACATACCAATATCCTTTCGATGAGCATGTCGTAGTACTGCTCGGTCAGTTGAGGGCGACTCAAAACGAATCTCCCGAGCAGCTCGACGGCGGCCTCGCGCACACTGGTGGAGTTATCCATGAGCCGCCCGTGGACACCGCGCTGCATATCCGACTGCACATGAACATAAACACACAAGTTACAGCTTACACATGCGCACAACCACACTGTACACTTCTCACATTAAATCCGGCAAGGAAAAACACAAGCATGCTGCATGAAACGATGTTACACTACGTGCGGACGTGCGGACTAAACGGACCATTTGGGCAGCGTAGCAGAAAGGGCAGGACTTTTGAACCGAGTCAAACCGGCCATCGGCGAATCACAATCAGAGGCAACTGCTTCGTATAAACGTAAGAAGTATGAATTAAATTATTTATTAGTAGGGGTAAACAAAAGCAAATCAAAGTATAAATATCGTTATGTAAACAAAAATAAGTCAGTCAATTCACCCCGAAATGTTCCATTTGGGAAAACACATACCCATGTTTGCGTCTAAGCGTTTACATCCCAGTGCACACTAAGTGTGTGATTTAAGACGCACCTCAGGTCTTAAAGGCAGAAGGTTAGTAGCAGTTCAGTGATGAGATTTACTCACCCGAGCCAGTATGCTTGGGTCCACGGCGACCACTTCCGACAGACACTTCATCGCCTTTGTTCGTACAGCGATGGCGCTCTCACCCAGCACTCTTAAAATCTGAAGAGCACAAAACGTTTAGTAACACACTGCACCGAGACTCAAATACTTCACATCTTAGGGTTAAGATTTCAAGCTTGAATGTGTTTTAACACTGTGTAAACAATACACCTGCCCACCGTGCTACTCAATCTAGTGCCACCCAATAGAAGGCCATAAGAAGAAATGTGTCAAAGAATGTCGGGTTGGATTTTCGGCCCTATACATTTTGACCCGCCCAAATCTGGCCTCTCTTTAGAAAAAGTTTGAACACCCCTGCTTTACACGATCCCGTGTAAGTAAGTAAACTTTATTTCTATAGCACCTTTCACAGACACAGCATCACAAAGTGTTTAACAGAGAGCAAAATAACTAAAAACACAGATCATAAAAAACAAAAAATTAAAACAGTAAAAAGCACTTAACTAAAAGCCTGTCGGAATAAAAATGTCTTAAGATGTTTCTTAAAAGAGTCAGTAGAATCTGAACAACGAAGTGACAGAGGGAGAGCGTTCCAAAGCCTCCAGAGAGTGTATGATGAGTGTAAGCAGTGTGTGTGTGTACCTGCGTTAAATAAATATCGAAGCTCTGTGCAAACGGCCTCATGGAGGCCAAATATCGCACGACTAAGCAGGCGTCATCATAATCCACAGCGTCAGAGTTCATCCTGAGGAAGAAGAAAAACACATTTTTTTAACATCTATTACGTACAGTACAGATTCTTAAATCGATACTTTGTAAGGTGTTACATCACTATCATGCACAGTAGCTGAATACATAAAGCTATGTCAAAAATGACAATACAAGTCCATTGATTACTTTTTTTAGTTTTACGATTTAAGGGTATGTGTTCGATAAAAATAATAAGTATAGATTTATTTGACTAAGTTTTATACATATTTACAAAACAAAGCAGAGCTGTTCACTGTAATCAAACACAAACCCAGAAAATATAAAACTAGTATGAAAGGGTTTCAGATTTTTCCATCCAGTCTCCGAACTGTATCGACTCTGACAGAACGGTGATAATTCCCAAATGGGATTCACGTATGGCTGCGCTTACTTCAGCGTGCAGAACTGCGACGGTGTGGCCTTGATGATAGAGCGCAGGAACTTCTTCCGTGCTTCGGCTCTCTGCATGATCTCTCCCGTGGTTTCTACGTCTTTAGCGTGATGCGCTCCTTCGGATCCTTCGTCGTCCTTTTGGTTCTGCGACTTCATGGCTTTCTCCGTCTCTGTGGTGGTGTCTCGGAACCACTGAGCGATGTAGAACTTCCGTGCAAACTGTTAAAATGAAGAAAAAAAGGGGGGGGGGGGATTTTGGACGATTCAACAGATGGGATGAGGACGTGGACGTGAACGGGGGGGGGGGGGCCTTTGTGTAAGACTGCTTACCAAGAGAGAGGGATCCGTCTCGACGTTCTCATTCAGGTAATCAAGCAGGGCTTTCTGCAGCTGCTGGGTCTCATCGTTGCCAGTGGCCTAAAGAATCAGGAGCAGGCCGATTATGATTTTTTTTTAGTTTTGGTAATGAACCGGAAACTAAACGAGGCTTGAGTAAAAGTTTACCTCTTTAAGAATGCGGTCTATAGAGCTCTGGTCCATCTTGCTGGTGACTGCGTCCTTGCGCAGCCGGGCAGCCACTGTGCCTAGGTAGTCCAAGGAGGCCACTCTTAATGCCATTTCTGTTTGTTTGTTACTAAACTGATGCACCTATAGACAGGAGACAGTGTGGTGTTTAAAATTGAAGGTTATTTATTTATTTAGATTTTAACATCGTGTTTTTACTCCTTAGGGAACGGCCATGACATAAAACGATCGTTCTTCACACAAGTAACATAAAAACTCAGCCATGGAGAATTTGGCCTCCTTTAATGGCATTACATGCATGTCTTTGGACAGTGGTCGGAAAAGGAGCCCTTTTGGAATGGAACTTTTATTGTTTCGATGAACAGAAAAAATAAGTAGTAACAGCAAAAACTAATAGGAACTAAAAGAAATACGAATGACAAATAATACATTTGTAAGTAAATAAAACCGTGTCAAAACTGTGTCAAAACTGTATTTTGAACCAAGGGAATTGCATCCAATCGTGGGTAAAGTGTATCGTTATGGTAGGGATCTACCATCAACACAAAAACACCAGACACACACCACTATACCACACTGTTTAACAACAAAGACAAACCAAACACAAACAACACAAAATTTAAAATGTGATCGATCGGAATCCTTCAGTTAAATACGTCTGGATAAATAACCTACCAGTAACCGTCCCAGGAGACTGAGCAGTAGTTCAGCAGCAGGCCACTCTGGTTTGTTGACCGTGGAGAGCAAATCCTGCACAAAGTTTTCAAACAACGGCCGATAGTCCTCCTCACCCTGTTTGCTGCCACACCTAAAAAAAGAACGAAAAGTTGAGGTTCCTACTAGACAATATCAGCAGCGCTGCTGAATGGCAGCATAACACACCCTACAGGAGCTCGTACTTTTTGAGAAAAACTGAAAGGAAGTTTTGAGCTGTCCTCATTGCAGTCTCGTATGAGTTTGTGATGAGGACATCCTGGTCCACCTAAAAAGATAAAAGTAGCATTGTGAGACGTTTTTCAGTCTTTGCGAAGAACCGTACTTAAAAACAAAAATCTATGCACAAGCGTGATGCACATTGGCTTACTTTCTTCTCGTACTCGTCGTCCGTGCTGTCCTTCTCTGTGGGAAGATGCACCACACACTGAATGAGCTGAAGCACCAGAGCGGTGACCATCTGGATGTACATCGGTTCTCCATCCACATCGCTGCTGTT
Source organism: Hoplisoma paleatum (assembly GCA_028565875.1). Classification (NCBI taxonomy): domain Eukaryota; kingdom Metazoa; phylum Chordata; class Actinopteri; order Siluriformes; family Callichthyidae; genus Hoplisoma; species Hoplisoma paleatum. The sequence goes on along the minus strand of JAOTRQ010000005.1, from coordinate 1,554,324 downwards.
TAACCTAAAAAAATAAAAAAAAAACAGTTGCAATGATTAAAATACCAAAAGATGAACTCTTATCTACGTTTCCATTTCTATATTGCGTTTAGACCTAAGATGATATGATAATGAGCAGTATTTGAGCAAGAAGCTATCACGGGTTTGAACAGTTAACAGGTATGAGTGTGTGTATGTGTGCGTATGCCCACCTAAAGTTTCTCAGGCTTCTTTTACTGGTGGGTAGCCTGGCGAGGGATGTAAAGATCTCCTCCAGGATCAGCTGCCTATGTTTTTCATATCGGGAGAAGACCTAACGAAAAAAAGCAAAGAAGTTAGTAGAACGTATTTGTCTCGAAAGGCTAAATGAATAGGTGCACTGCGATGTTTACGGTAATGAACTTACTGCAGTGACGAGCTTAATGGCACAGAGCTGAAGCTCGCTGACATTCTCCACAAAGAATGGAGTGATTCCCATGGAGGAGACCTGAAAACCAAAATTGGCATGAGCTCCAGGAGACGGTCGTAACGTTAAGCGCTTGAGTTGGGTGTAGAAATGTTTACTCACCTGCAGGATGGTAGTATCGGTGAGCAGCTGGATCTCCAGCAGTTCTGAGATGTTGCTGACCACGTCGCACACTTTGTTGTAGAGCATGACGATCACTCTCTGCTTGTGTGTGGAGCACTTGGCTCGCTTGGCTTTCGAGCTTAATAGACCGCCTGTCGAGAGTCACACATGGAAAGGTTAATTCCACTAAAATTTAGAGAGGCAGGAGGAAGTTAGAAGATGGTAAAAGATGAAAAAGTAAAGGCAACACTTTTAAGACAATGATTATATAACGATTATATAAAATCTATTCGTAATTGTCAGGTAATTTATTTCCCGAGTGTGTGTCCCATGTGCTCCGGAACAGGATTACCCAGTAGTAAAACGCGATAATGAATGGATGGAAAAATGAGATACTTTGAGAAGTAAAATTGTGTACAATTTGAATGTGAGAACGGACTTTACCCACTAGAGGGCGACGTTGACTTAAATAAAAATATGCAAAAGTGCTTCGTTACAGAAAATTGTAAACAACAGATGTCCTACTATAAACACAGGTTATAAAGTAAAGAGTGTGTATGACTGCTTCCAGGTACACAAGATACAAATAATTAAGTTATATTCTCTGTGAAATTACATTTAATAACCAATAAGCAAAGCTCACACTACAAAGCAAAAACTAATCTTGGAAAACTCATGTCGGTGCACTCCAAGGTCAAGAGTTCACCAGATTCCAATCCAGGAGTGTTTAATAGTGATTTGTGTTTTGCAGCCTATACGAAGTGTTGGTTCTACCCCTAGTAATATGTGTAAGTGTGTGTGTGAATCCTACATGGGTCTTATTCTGCATCTAGCAAACATCACAAGCACCATGTCTCGTCTATGGTACATTTTTACTTTCTTCTTGACGCTTGCACAGTTTATTAGAGAAGTGTGAGGGTTCTAAACGAACTGACCTCCGTGTGGATCCACTCTGTAGACCGGGTCGTACTGTGGGTAGAGAGTGTTCTGCAGATGGAACTTGGTATACTGCAACACCCTCTCGATCACGTCCTCGATGTAGACGGCCTTAGGCATGCGCAGCGAGGTCATGATGTTTAATGAGGTCAAGCAGGAGTCAGCGGATTTGGTGACGCGCTCCATGATGAGGTCCCGCCACAGACGTTCCTCGTCCTCGCCGTCGTTATCCTGGAAAGACGAGGCGGCAACGAAATGTAGTAATATTTAACCAGAAGGGCAAAATAGAGATTATTTACATATAATATAGTTGGTGATGGACCTATAATATTGAACAGAGATGATATAAATGGCAGTGTGATGTCAATAAAAAGAATTATTTATTTGAAGTGATGAGATACATATTTACATGATAAGTGATTAGAGCAGCTAGAGCAATGCCTAACAAATGCGGTGAGGATGAATAAATCCGAGCATACAAATATAGAACATATATATAACTATGAAAGCTATACTAACATGGTTCATGAGCGTCGAGAGCTTTGAGCCATCCTGGATGTTCTTCTCCAAAATGCCCAGCACTTTCACCAGCTTATCAGATGGAATCTGTGGAACAAAAAGAGTTCGAACGAGACGTCTTAACACTGGATGGCTCGTGGTGATGCCAAGCAAAAAGTAGCCATACCCTGTGCGTGATGCCCATGGCTTTGATTTTGGCCGATTCGCTGCTCAGTTCGGAAAGCTGGTGTTTCCCGAGAAGCAGCTCCTGAGGGATCTCATCATCATCTGCATCTATTTTGGAATAAATTAAAATAAAACATTAGAACATGATTGGTTTCTGTGGTACGGTATAAAGAACATTTCAGTTTTAATAACAGATTATAGATCAATAATACATAATAATAGATCAATGATCAAGACAATGGGTGCGTCCCAAATTGCACACTTGCATACAAAGAGAAATTACAGTGTGAAACAATGCACACTAGACAGATGCCAATACAGAGTCATACTGGCTATCGCCAGAGACGCAAATAATGGCTTCAAATAAATGTAAGTAGAGTAATGCAAATAAGACCAAATAAAAGCATACACATTTCTTGTGTAAACAAAATCTGGTGGATATTTTGGCGACATAAAGAAGCTAAGTTAAACCACCATTTTATCCCGAAGTGTAGTGTTCCATTTGAAACAGCACTTACACGTGAAAGTGTGCACCAATACTCTTATGGAAGCGATTTGGAACGTACCTAATGATTGCAATAGCATCAAAAGTTACATACTTAATGCCAGCTCAAGATCTTCCAGATTTTCTAGAATGTTGTCCAGACTTGCCAAGAACCTCTTGAATGTAGACGAGTCCATCATTTCTGTTAAAGAGAAAAAAAAAAACAATTAAAACATCATAAATAAAATCTGTATTATCATAATTACTAGCATTAACTCATAAATGGACCTTCTGGAGTGAGCTTAGGTTCATACGCTTTCCTCTTCTTTTGCTTCTCTTTCATCTTCATCTTCTTAATTACTGAAAAGAAAAAAAGTCATTCTATAAGCTTCCAAATTCGAGTTGGGCCGAGATCTTGAAACCCTGAAGATCGATATGATGGATTTGATTCCACTCTGATAATCTGAGGGTTCGAAACTCACTGTCACTCATGCTGGGAGGAGGGGTCTCTTCGCCGGAATCGTCTGGACTTTGGTCTCGGTATCGACTTCCTGAGCCTCTGCGACCTTCGTGATGGCCTCCTCCGCTCCGTCTACGTTCGCCGGCCTTTCTGTCCTCGAACTCCCATGTCCGGGACCGGTCCCGGTCCTTCTTTGATCGCTTAGGAGCGGCTATGGATAACAGATGAAACTCGCAGATAAAACGAAACAAACAAAAAACAACACAACGAGGCTGGCGATTAAACGACCAGATGGGAACAGGTGACTGATTTTAGAATTATGCAATAAATCCAGCAGACGGCATTATCCATATTAAATAGGGATGAAGAGAGGCCATGTAAACAGGTAATAAAATATTGAATTGCGATGTGTATTTTTCTTTTTAAACCGATATCAGTAGCGTCCCGGGTCCTTGTACTTAAGTCAGAATTCTACTCACATTCGGAATCATCATCGTCGTCCGAGCTGACTTCGGCATACTTGGGCTTCTCGTTGATCGTACTGCGCTTGCGTTTGTTCATCTTCACCCGCTCACACAGAGGCATGGTAGACTCGATTTCTGCAAGCAGATGAGGAGGAAGCTCCTTGAGCACCGACTCATCAATGCCTCCTTGAAACAGGTTAACAAAAACCGTTACTCATGCGTTTAAGATGGTCCAGGCTCTTTAAACAAGCCCCAATGCACTGGGTCATCCTGACACTGTGCAAACGTGCAAGATTTACTGAGACCAGGACAAATAAGAGACTTACCTTTCGACGACTTGCCGTAGGACGGCCGGTGCTTACTGGATTTTGAGCTGACTAAATGTCGGTCTTTGATGATTTTCTGAACCTCGTCGATAGAAAGCTTCTGGAGGACTACGATAGGTTTGGGCCGTTTGGTGATGTCCTCCAGGCCCAGCCTTTCCAGTTTGACCAGAGGTTGACCGACCATCTCTGAAGATCGCCGAATGTCCGGGTTTCCGTCTTTCCTGTCTCTCCCGTCTCTGCTTTCTTTTCTGTCTCGTTCTTCCTTGATCTCTTTCCCGTCCTTGTCACGCTTCAGTTTGGGAATGACGAAATTCTTCAGAGCTCCGGACTTCCCTCCGAGAAGGTAATCGGGGAACTCGGGAACCTTGCTTTCAGAGGAAGGTGGTTTAGAGCTGTCGGTGCTTTTTCTGTGCCCGTCAGAACTTCGTCGTTCCTCTTTGCTGCTGGGTGATTTGAGGTCAGTCCGAGGGCGGCCTGAACCGTCGGAACCGTTTCCCCTCTCCAGTTTGACACGGGGACTGTCCGGTCGAGGGCGATGCTCGGGAGACCGTCTGTCTCGATGCTCTCTAGAATCGGGCCGGTTTTTCCGCTCGCGATCTCTTTCTTTGTCTCTGGAGCGCTCCTGGTCTGACCTGCTGGATGATTTTGGCGTGTCCGGTCTTCTGATTTTGGAGCCGTCGCTGCTCCGCTCCCGATCCTTGTGTTTCTCTTCCCTCCCGTCCCGGGAGACTTCAGGACGCCCGTCGGGTTTCCTCAGAGTCTCTGGCCGAATTTTATCAGGCTTGGAGTCGTGTCTGTGTTTGGACGATTCAGGACGTTTGTCCGAGCTCTGTTTTCCAGAGGAGTCCCGTCGACTGTCCTGCTTGTGTTTCGGTGTCTCTGGTCGAGCCTCTGAGCAGCTCTTCTGCTGTTTGATGACTTCAGGCCTGCCGTCTGGGGCGATCTGGATGTCCCCGTCTGTCTTGGACTTGAGTCGCAGAACACCGGAGTCGGAGCTGTCCTCGGAACCCCGCTGCGCCTCCTGAGCTGGCATGGGGCAGGAGTCAAGCTGGTTCTCCGTTCTGCCAGCCTGCTGGAGGTCGATGCTGACCATGAGCGCAGGACGGTTAGCCCCATTACTGGCAGCACTGGCCTCCTGGGGAGTCGGTTTGTTCCCCGCGCTGCCCCCGCCGCCCACTCCTGGACCTCCGGCAGTACCGGCGGCACCAGGTTCCTGAGGGTACGAGTCCTGTTTCCTCTTCTTTAGAGGTTTGTCTAATTATAAAAGTGACAAATTGTCATTACATATATACCACAAGACTTGGGGAATAAAACAAAGCCTAAAAAACTATGCTTTTTACGAAATATATAAGTACAGCTAGACCCAGATTATGTCACAGGTCTGGATTTTGAGGTATTCTTGGCCCGTTTTCGTAAACGAACAATAGCGACGATCTAGACAGCATGTGACGTCAATTCTGTGTGCACTCCCGAGAGATCATTCGATTCCTTGAATGCCTTATCACCGGCCTAGTAAGTAGTTTAAACAAAAACTAATGTGATATTCAGCGGAAAGCGAGTCAGCTTTGGATGTTCACCCGTAATAAATCAATCCCGAAATTCGGTTGGGTTAGGAACCACTCCTCTTCCTATAAACAATAAACATGGTCGTGAGACTGATTTTCATAAGTGAATCAAATTGTATTAATGTTCGATCTATGTAAATTTGGACGTGTGAATTTACTTGCAAAGATATTTGAGATGCTAATGTCTTGTGCCACCTTTTCCCATTGATTTGAACGGCTCGATGCTACCTGCATTAGCATGGTAGTGTAACACAATGTGATGTGGAAGTAGTGTTGTTCGAATAATCCTATAAGCAATGACTTCAAATAGGTCACGTTTAAGTTTACAAGCTGATCATCTTTAGTTCAGCCCAACACTGGGCTTAAACTGGTACCAACAACAGTTTTCAAATCAAATGCATATCAGAAACAAAAAGGAAGATCTACCTTTATCCTGAACCTCCTTGGAGCAACGTTCCCGCTCAATGGCCGACTCGCGCTCTATCCTTTCTATCTCAGCCAGGGCGTCCAATTCCGCTTCGTCAAAAGGTGTCCCGCTGACCGTTCCGGGCTGCTTGGCGGCTACAGCCCCTGCGTTCTGCAGCACCGTGACCTGTTGATATACTGTTTGTTCCCGGAAGCTGTTGCAGGGCAGGTCGTTCTCACCGTCCGAGTTTTGTTCCATGCCAGCAGGCCCCAGCTCGCCGGGTTGCTCCGTCTCGGCGGACTTTACTCGCGACAGCTTGAGCGTAAGTTTGGTGGAATCTTTCGAGGGAGAGCTGACGATGTCGTACATGGCCCCTTTGTCGGCTTCCTCTTTGATGAGTTTTTTCTGTTTCTTCTTGCGCTCGGGCGAGTCCAGAAGAGAGTCGGGAGCGCCATCGCGTGGTGAGGTGTAAGGGGGCGGGGATTGAAGGATCAGAGGTGGCCGAGAACCTATATGACAGAAGCGCCACAGCGCCACGGGAGCTTAGTCAGAGTGTGCGAACGGCCAATGCAAACATAGCATCCTGACGCTCGTCATACGGTGATGACATGTACGACGAATCAGAATGTAACAATTGAATTCCAACAAATTCAAAATCCTTAATTATTAATAATTAATTATCCTTAATTTACCTGAGGGAACCGCCCAAAGGGATAAATAAAGTTCTATCTATCTATCTAAATAAAACACAGCGTCTTCAATATCACAGATTTACACCTACCTTTTGGAGTCCCTTCGCTTCCAGAAGGAGAACATACTGACTGAGGTGATCGGAGAGGGAAGGATGCATTTCTCATGGAAGGATCACTCTCCTAGCAAAGCACAAGCATGATGGTTAGAAGTCACGAGGATAACCTGTCTCTTATCCAATGCGGAAGTATCAGATCAATTATGTGCTCACCTCACTTCCCAGTCTGTGTACTATGTTCATGTACTCATCATTGGAGCAGTGTCGTGCATTGTGATTGGAGGAGTTGCTTGAAATTTGTCCAGGCACCTTGTTGTCATGGATGTTTCTTATACCACCAGGTACCATAGGACTAGCCACAGAGACTGCAAAAAAAACACATATTATTGAATGCCTTTTCAGATCATTATCCACATAAACACACATTCAACGAGCAGTATGTATGATATTTATATTACTATATTATTATTTTATATACTCTTATTAACTGCATAATTCTGGTCTAATTAGTCAAATATATTCTGTATTTCAAACAAACTAAACAAGTCTTAAAAAACAAGTCTGAAAGACGTATTATAACCCTGCCCAAAGTTCTCAGTCTGCAGATCAAAACCAACCTTGAATCTGTTGGTGTTGTGAGTAGCTGGGAGGATGAGGATACTGCATGTAGCCAGCCGGACTCTGTGGAGCATACGGACTGGGCACAGGGCTGTTTTGCTGGGGCATAAAACGGGCGCCGGAGCCCGTCTGAGGCTGTACAAAGCGACCGCTACGACAGAAAGAGAATGATGTCAGCATAAAACGATCACCGCCGTTTGGAAGAAACTATGTTCACCCCGTTTTTAAACGAGTATTAGAAGAGTACCTGGGTGGACTGGGGGTAACAGTGGTTTGCTGGTAGTTTGTGGATGCTGGGCTGCCGTGAATGGAATTCTGAGACATCTTGTACGGTGGCATCATGGGCTGTTGCATGATACCTTAAATGAAAAGATTTAATAATTCATTATTTAAAAAATAAACGGTCCTGCTCATAGATTAGTTTGGGGTGCAGATAAGTGTACATGATCCTAAATGTTTAAGAAAAAAAGTCACATTAGTCTGAGAATGTTTAAGATTTAGAAGATCAGTAACTTACAATTAAAAACAGACAATTTTAGGGCAAGGGCATGAATCTTAAGATCTACATTTAAAAAGTTTACATTCAAAAAACTAACATAAGAAGGACGTGCTATATATTAGCCTAGTAAATCAAAAGATGCCGGTTCACATCCCACCTCAGTTCGTTTCCCACGGTCAGGTGCAAATGATTGTAATGCAAGCCGCTTTGGGTAATGACGTCTGCTAAATGCTATCATAAAAATATAAAATTGAACAGACTGGGCTGCATAAATCTGAGCTATTAGTGTCCAAGTCGAGAACAAACGTCTCCACATTTCCTCCTTCCCGCCCACAACCCTGTGTCTGAGGAACATACTTTTCTCCCTGAAGATGTTGGGATTCCTAGACAGCACTGTCTGCAGGAGCACGGGCATGTCGCCCTCCGGATCATCGGTGCCCAGGTTGTCTTTCAGCTCTCTGTCACAAAACAACAACAACAACAACACATGCTTGTTAGTATGCATAACAAATGCATTAAAAAATCCTCCGGCAGCGCACACGATGGTGTGGAGGTTGGTGAAATACCCACATGTGCTCGGTGGAAACCTGGTTAAGGCTGTGGACCAGCTGGGAGACGAGGTTGTCGTCCCTGCGGGCCAAGAGACAGTTGACCTCTTCGGCGATCCTCCCATTGTACAGCAGACTCTTAGTGGTGGTGGCAGGGAGAGGGGAAGGCAAGGGAAGCTGGTTTAACACTGGGAGGGAGAAGGAGAAAATTATTTATTTATTTTATTTGAATTATTACAGGATTGTCAGTGATTATTAGAAATGTAACAACACACAAGGATGCTGGATTCAAACAAATTATTTCTTAGGAATTGAACAAGCCATTTGCCTCAAAATATGTATAATTCAATAGATTATTATATAATATGTAATATATATTTATGTTAAGCAGTAAGAGGCACTAGTGATACGTAAGTAAGTATTTAGCATCACCGCCTCCTGCTGTTTAAAGGGAATATCGATTCATCATCAACCGAATCATCCAAGTCAATCGAATCACAACTGAATCGATTCTTTCTTTCAATTTTTTCATCTGATCGAATCCTTTTGAGCAAATACGACCCGAACAAAATTCTTTGCTCTACTCGAAAAATAATTGAATCAGGGCTGGGCGATACATCGTTTACACATCGCCGTTGCAACGGTCACGTCATGGGTTGCACGATTTCACTTAACACAGTATTATTTCAGCATTAAAACATTAACGGTGTCTTCAAACATGTCACTGAATGACATCAGATGAGAACAATAGGTAAAATCTAATCAGACAATGTCACAGTTCTGGTCACAACTGACATTTGTAGCGGATCCACTCAGTTTTTTTTTTTTACTAAAACGATGATTGCATGCTCAACTGAACAGATTTCCACTCATCATTTATCCGGTTTAAGATATGCACACAAGAAAGGGCAAAAGTCAATCAATCTAACATATTTTTAATTCAAAAATAAACTGCTGTTGGGTTTTACATTAACAGCTGTTAAAAGACATAATTGGTATTAATAACTGGAGCCTGGCAGCTGTCATTGCTAGAAGGGACGGAACTTCTGAAATTCTAACACTTTTATAGAAGATCGTATTGGCAGAACCAAACAACCGCACTATACAACATCAAAAACATTTTCCCCCACAAACAAACAACAGAAAACTGCCCAACGTGAGTTCTAGAAATTATTACTCCGCTTTTAACCAAATTTGTGCCGTGAAACACACATTTACAAACTACAGGGAAGCAGTGAGCACACGTTTACCCTCCATGGCGCCCAAAAGGCAGTTAGGGATTTGTAGCCTTGCTCAAATTCACTACAGTCATGGCCTGCCGACTCTCTGAATCAAACCGGTGACCTTCCCATCACAAGCACGGTGCTCAAACCATCAAACCACGTTTACCCAGTCTTCACCGACTCAGCATTTTGTCCTCCTTCAGATAGGATCATCCGGGTTTTCTCATTTACACCATGTGGTAAAGGATGCAAGTGTAACTTCATAAATTTGCAGCGCCCCAGACAGCAAGTTTCCACATGATTGTGTAAACATTGAAGTGCTCAATATGTCTTTTATGAGCGAGAGAGAACCGATCCTCCCATGATCCACTTTTCAGCCAATTGCTTTCCCTCAAGAATCTCCTGGAATGAAATGCCAATGGTGCACACCTCCACATGGAACCCGTTGTGGATTTACAGCAAGGTTTATCGAAACGATACAAATGTGCAAAACGATTGTTGCTTCCCTTTGACTTAAATCCTCAAAAATCCAGCGAAGCAACGATGTCAACGTTTGTTTCTTTATTAGTATTTTAACGTACTGTTTTACAATTTTTGTTACATTCAGGATGGATTACATTTTTGTTATATTCAAATAGATTTTGTGACAATTATAGTAAGATAAATTCGGCACAATTTAGGGTGTGGGTCTTTGCACAGGAGCTTACACTATCACTGGTGAGGCTATTGTACGGACCACAATTGCATTCACACAACAAACATTGAGTTTGAGTGTGTGTGTGTGTGTGTGTGCGTGCGTGCGTGCGTGCGTGCGTGCGTGCGTGCGTGTGTGTGTGTGTGTGCGTGCGCGCGTGCGCGTGCGCATGCGTGTGTTTGATTATTTCGAAGCACAGCCTTAACTTATCATTTCATTTCCTAACACCAGTGATTGTTTCATGATTCACCTTCTAATACGCTTAGCACATAAACGAAACCTCTGACCTATTTCTGAGATTGTGCTACGTTGCCTACAGATAAAAGGAAACATAAGACTCCCAGACATCCCAACGTTTTTAACTAATGTTTAGAATAAAAGAGAGGTTTCATTAAGACTTTATTGCCAGACGGACACAATAAACATTTAACTCCAGTTGTTAATTTTATCATGCATAGATGACAACAACGCAACAGACTGGCAGTAGATAAAATCACTTCTCAAATTAACTGAGTTGAAAAGCGATTCATTACAATGGCACTCCAGAACCAGAAAGTAGTGCAGTGGAAAGAAAAACAGTTCTGTACTATTACCGGACGAAGTACATTTGTCATGGAACCTTAGTTATTTAGTGTTTTAACGCTCGATTCGAAAACTGAGCTAGTTCAGCTAGTAGCGATGAGGTTCACAGAGAGAACGAAGAGCAAATCTTTCTCTGTGATACACATGTCTACGCCTTATTACATTACTTATTACATCAGACAAACATCTAAAACAACAGCACAAACACTGACAGATTATCCACGTTCTCAGTTATCATTTGGTAGTTGTATTTTTTTATTGTTTGTGTGTTACGTCCATATCTGATGACGCATGTGTGACTAAAACGTGTGGAAATGCGTTTTGATTCTGCACACAGGATCGAAGACATCAAAACACAAGAAAAACACAGACATCTCAAGAAAAAGCCCTAAAGGTTACCCAATGGGAATGTAAAACCAAAAAATATACTATAACTGGACAATATTTGTTATTATAATACATATATATAGGAATATAATATATAGAAGACATCAAAATGTCCACTAAACAAAAACATAGAAATAATAGACTATTTTGCAATGAGGTGTGTGTGTGTGTGTGTGTGAGAGAGAGAGAGAGAGAGAGAGAGAGAGAGAGATGGAGAGTGAGAGAGAGAGAGAGAGAGAGAGAGAGTGTGTGTGTGTGAGAGAAAGTGATACATACAGTCTGTGAGGCTAGCAATCCCAGCAAGAGTGGTAATGGGAACATGAGGCATATCCCCATTCATGCTGAAGATGGGGGTGGGGGGCTGCGTCGATGTGCAGGATGCTCAGTGTCGCTGCTCTCCGACCAGACTTCACATCTCCCTTCTGCTGCAAAAACAACACAACAAATAGAAAATGTAAGACGACAGTGCTGTGCTGTATGTTGTAAGTTTGATGAGTAAACAAAAACTTAAATAATTTTGTCTATTTATTATTTGCGTGATATATAATCAGCAAGATTCCAAACCATGAGCCAATATTACCAGTTCAGGGTGGTAGATTGTATCGGTACATGTGTGGGATTTTATTAGTAACATTTTTGAATAAAGCAACAGTCAATACTACATAATGAGCCTATTGACGATGAGGTATAAGTAAAGATTGAAGGATGCAGGTCCGGGTGCGTTCTGTGTGGAGTTTGCATTTCTGTGTGAGTTTGCTCTAGGTGCTCCAGTTTCCTCCAACAATCCAAAAACATGACAGCACGTTATTAAATCAGAGATACTCAATAATCTAGGACTGTTTGATTTAAACCAACAAAAGATGCAAGTTATGTGTCGTGCATGCTTGCATTTTAAAAAAGCAAGACAACAAAAGGTCAAATTCTAATAATTAAATCTGATTAGTATTAAAATAATATTTGTTTTGTTATTTTATTTAGCAACAGGTTTTAAACTTTAGGTAACATTCATCACAGGAGACGGTCGATCATCAGACAAGTCACATTAAACACAGTTATGGATAATTTTGTATCCTCAATTTTTCTTGCCTGCCTGTTTTTAAATTGTGGGAGGAAACTCGAGCACCCAGACAAATCACATTTGGAAAAGGTTAGAGATAAGATTTGTTTTTTAGTCAAACCCAAAAGCTTACTTATATTTAAGTCCAATTACTTTCACACACATGCCATTTCTAAATACACCTTACAAAGTGACATTCTTTCACCGTGTAATTATCTGTAAACATGTTAGATCTTAGCTTTTGACTTCTTAGATTATGTTAATAAGGTTACTTCTTGTATTGGTAAACGATTTATAATAATATTTTTTATAGTTGTTTTGTACTGAGTGACTTGCTAGCCCTTTGCTATACCAACAATGTAAATGTCCCCCCACTGTTAGACTAATAAATGGTTATGTGATTGTATCTTAAATGTTCAATACCATCACTTGTTATAACTGTTGTTGTTATAACATTCGACACAGTACAACAATGCAACTTGGCAAAAAAAAACACGCCGTCTCCAACACAATAAAACGAGTAACAATCTATACTATATTGAAAATATCTATACTATATTTGAAAATCTATACTATTTAAACATAAATGTTTGTGAACTGTTACTCCACTACATTCTTTAAGCAACTTTTGTTTAAAAGGAATTTTACTTTGTTACAAAATCTGTATTGTAAATTCAATACAATTGCAAACAATTACGGGTGATGAATCTGTGATCTGCTTTTAGAAATGCGTGAAGCACTGCACCTTCGATCCTCTGTTAAAAGGTTTTGCCAAATTTGAGTTTGTAAATATTTCATTTCATTATTTGAAATCTTAACAGATAAACTTTCCTAAAACCCTTTAGACCTTTAACGATACAGTTTCTGCATTTAGCATTCGCATATATTCAAAGCAACTTTATTATGACTGCACATGATTTTATAAGCAACAGCGTGTTACTCCAAAGAGGACATGGTATGGAAGAAAGTAAAGGTCATTAAATATTTGTTGTTCCTCAAGAGTTACTTATACTTATACAAGCACCATCTAATCTTGTTATATATATCTTGCTAATCTTAAACTCTAAACTTTAGATTTTCAGCTAAGTGTCACATATTAGACCTTTCAAATCCGTATAGATGTATTATTGTGAGCAGCAAATGTTCCTTTCCATGTAACTTTTAAGTCGCTTCGGGTCCATATGTTCCTTTGACATCTGTCTGATTCATAAATCATTAAAAAAAATCCTCACCATGCCCCTTCAGGGGTTAAATCTTTTACCATGTCCCTCCCATTCATGCAAAAAATTAACTTTAAGAATCGAATCAGTAGCATTTTCCTTCAGTATGGGTTGTGACCTGTACTGCATTTCTTCACATTACATACGGAGTAAAGACAGAAAAGCATCACACTCAACAAACGAGTTAAATAAAGATGGCGTAGACTGAATAACTGAAGCGCTGTCTATCAGTTGCACAACGAAGCTGAGCAAGAATCTAAATATTATTTAATATGTACTGAAGCAAAACTAAAACAACCTAAACCTAGTTGATAAAAGTATATTCAACAAGGTGCTACAAACAACAGGGACAGAAAAGATTCATCACTGCGTACCAATAAATAGTCTATAACACGTCTATAATCATGTCAATAAACCAGCATACCTCAGAATACCTGGTATAACTGAAGGATCTTGGGAACCTTTGGCATGATATTAGCAAATCTTCCCATGGTTCTCTGGTTTCCTCACAAAACCTCAAAACACACAGTCAAGTGCCCCTAATTGCTTCTATCTTCGAGTGCGTCTGTCCCTATTAGATTAGCACCCTGTCCTCTGTGCATTCTGAGAGTTTTGTTATTTTTATTCAAATTGTGGCTACTCACAAACTTAATATTTAAAATACAAAGATCGTGGAAAGCAATTTTTAAGAAGACATTTTAATACAAATGCCATACCTATACAAAGGTGCTATATCTTTATAATGACCGTAGGGATTTAAGATGTATAAGTCATTGCTTTTCAATAATGTTCACAATTATATAGAATAGAATTCAACTTTATTGTCATTGCACATGTCACAAGTACAAAGCAACGAAATGTAGTTTGCATCCATCCAGAAGTGCTAAGGATATAATATTATATTACAATGTGCAATGAGTTATAGTAAGCTATGACTAGTATTACTATATACAGTTATGGTTATATTGGCTATGAATCGGTTATCGGTTATTATTATATGGATACATTTCAAGTTTTATCATTGGTCGCAATAATCCATTTTTACTAAAGATGTAAAAAATAAGCGTGCATAAACTGCTTGGCTGATTAATCCAGCGAGTAACGTATTAATTATAATGAGTCGAATTCTTAAAGCTCGAAACAAAAAACTGTTCCCACAGAAACTGAATAATGCATGTTTGTAGTCTGTTCTTACTTTTCACATGAAATAGACTTCAGTTTCAACACAACCTGAAATGACAAAAGCCTCTCAACTTTTTGGCCATGTAATTTACATCCTTTAAAGTTTCATAATATTGTTGCATTATATGGTCCCTGTTAAATGTGAATTCCCCTACTGCATGAGTCAATAAGAAGTGATCACACACATAAGAAACTTATTCTCAGTAACTACTACTGGCTCCTTGGATGGATGTATCGATGGTAAAAGCTTTGTATCCTAAAGCCTGATTTATACTTCGGAGATTACTCAACGCAAGACATCACCGTCACCTCAATGCCATGGGTTTCCTTTTATAGTTCTGTGTCGAGGTCATATGTGGCGTAAAGTAATTCACCACCACAATGCCAGAGGCTGTTTAGTTCCTGAGGGTTCTGTCGCATTTCCGTTCAACCTCTAGTTTTAGTGACAAGCAAGAAAGGTTACAGTTGTCAATTTCAACTGATCAATATAGAACAACAAATGCTTTCAACCTTTTGATTGCCAACGAAACATTGTAAACATAGAGACACCATCATGTGCAGAGAGTGAATACTTTAACTACACAGATGTATTAGAAGAGCAAATCAAATCATCTTGTCCACGGTTTTCCCTACTGAGCTATATGCAAATTATAAACAAGCAACAGAAATTATTTATACAGAAATAATGTGTTCATTCAGATTTCGATTCAGTACGATAAAATGATGTTTTTATCCTGGTGACACAACACAAGCTAGTATGTCAGTAGTATGCCTTAAATTGTATATTTACATAGATGAATTGTGTAGTCTGTGTTGTAGAAAAGGTAAAACCGGAATTCAACAGCCATGTTCAACATCACAACTAACAACAAAGAAAAAACAACGACTAAATATCATTCCGGCCTGTCCAACCACAATCTTAAAAACATGGAGACTTGGGTTCCACTAAAAATGTTTGTTGCCTCTTTTTCCTTTCATTCTTTGTTCAGAGAAGAAATAATCTCTAAAAACAAAAAGTCTTGTTGTAGCATGTTAATGAAAATAAAGCTAGCAGAATAAAATCTACATTATTACACAGTGTTCCAGGACAAAATTATGCCTTTTTGTGCCACATACAAAAAAAGAATATAATTTAAAAACAAGAACTAGAACTTAAATAACACTACGAGGTGTTTAAGACGACAGACTTAGTGGTTTGCCAGCTAGTGGATTAGTGGTAATGACTTGTGAGAATTATTATTTTGATCCATGAAGTACAATACAACCCTTTTTTTCTTGTACAGAAAGTGTCTAAAACAGCCCTGCCTATTCAGCACTGCTCTAAAACTACTAACAGGTATCTAGCACTAAACCCATTTCTATCACTACAAAAGTCCCAACCCCCACTGCAATGGTCAAGAAATGCTGCAGACTAGCAACAACCTCATTGTTTCTTGTTAATCAGATCGCAGTGGATACTAGCAGAGAGTCAGAGAGTTTGGAGCCATGCAATGACCGATATGAATGAAGCAGGCAAGTGTATTGAACACTGATGCTCCACTGGAATCACAAGCTATTACATATTAGATTCGCTGAACATGGAATACTCTGCAAATAGACCTAATGATGAAGAATTATCTGTATTTAGAAAGCAGAATGAATGCATGATCCAGATCAGCCTAATAATAGATAGCAATAATCTAAACTTACATGAATATTCAAGAATGTACTGATTTTAAAGCTGAGGGTAAAATAAATAACAGGAGCTCTAGTATTACAGCTATAGCCTCCACAGCGACCTCTAGCCGCACTAGACTGCTAAATGAAAAAGGGAGAGCCACACACACACACACACACACACACACACGCACACAGGATTAGCCGATTATCATTACGACATGGTAACAGCCCGTGTACATACATCCAAGTGATGCAATGCTATGATTTCCGACTAAAACTACTCTTAACAACCTTATATTAAGGCCTTACATTACTTTATCATTAAACATTAATAGAGCCAGACTCAAAAGCTCTGCTACCCCACCACCAATAAATCACCAGACTGATTGACTGATTCTGTAGACAAAACTGTTAGACAAAACTGTCAGTAAAAGAAGGCAGCTTGGTTGGGGTTTTGTTTTAGTGTCTTTGCAACATGAGTAAAAGAAAGAAAAAGTGCTGTCTAGTAATGATTGCCATGAGTAGTAGAATTTCAGTTTAGCCTCTAGTGAATGTCACAGCTAAGTATTGACACTTAATATTGGTTTCACACATGGCAGAGGGAACATGTTTAACTCGACTTCTGCATAGAAGGAGCTACATAAATTCAGCTTAACTTCAAACCAAATCGATCTCGGGGATCGATGCTTATATTTTTGCACACTACAGTTTTAGGATGTGCACCATGGGACTGTAAAAACAGTGTTATAAACTGTTATAAACAACAACACTAAACATGTAGTACATATAAGCGAAACCACTCACTAACCAACCTGAGCTATACCCCTTGTTTATTATATATATACATACACATTTGTGTGTGTGTGTGCGTGTGTGTGTTGACCTATTTAATACCTAGAATGGTAGCACTCATCCAGTTTCTCCAAGTTAACTTTATTCAGACATGCAACCCTCATTCGAATGATTTAGGAGTGCCTGATGTGTTGAGTGTGAGTCTAGCATTTCAAAATAAATGACCCCAAACCAAATGTATAATCTCGTTGTAACATTTTTTGCGTAGAAGAAACCTTCTTAAGAATCTTACTGAATAAGAATTCTTAAGAATAAGAATAAGAAGAATAAGAATTCTTAAGAATAAGAATCTTACTGACAGTGTTATTGAATTATCAAATGTGAATATTTTTAATACGGGGATAGGGTATTAAAGTGAATGTTTATGTTTGTCCGATACCCAAATGTCAAAATCTAACAATAAATCTCCACTCCATAATCTATCTGCTAACATTTCTCAGACAGATGTCGCCACATTTGTTTGTCCACATAGTTTAGTTAATGACATTATTATTATTATTTTTTATTATTTTATATACTTTATTAATCCCCGAGGGGAAATTGCAGGTTTTTCGCATATCCCAACTTGTCTGGTAGTTGGGGTCAGAGCGCAGGGTCAGCCAATGTACAGCGCCCCTGGAGCAGACAGGGTTAAGGGTCTTGCTCAAGGAC
>JAOTRQ010000005.1:1472616-1486066 GCA_028565875.1 Hoplisoma paleatum | reverse complement strand
GTGTGTGTGTGTGTGTGTGTGTGTGTGTGTGTGTGTGTGTGTGTGTGTGTGTGTGTGTGTGTGTGTGCAGATATGAGTGTGTACCCGGTGTTGCCGCAGAACAAATGTAGCTGTCGACCAAGAAGAGATTTAAATGAAGCAGAATCTAATTTATTTACCTGTTAAAGAAAACACATTAGAAGATAAAAATCTTTGCTGTTGTGTTTTTTTTTCTTGACTGTCGTGACCCGGACGAATCGATGGGTAACGACGGCGTGGAACGAGCCAACGAGCTGTCAAAAACACCGAATCATTACCACCATTCTGCAGCCGAGAGTGAAAGTGTCTACCTGAAAAATATCTAGTGACCCGAGTCACCCCGTAATTCCTCCTCCTGCCCCGCTGACATCTATCTCACTCTTCCTGGGGGTTACTGAGGGGTCGTTCTGATGTATTGCACCGGGTCTCGTACCTCCGGGAGGAGAAATGAATCTTTCAGAGCTCCCAACACAAATGTTTTCTCTCTGACCCCATCGTGACCCCCATCGTGACCCCTCCTGAAGTTCTGAACTCAATCTGCACCCTGTATGATCGGTTCTGAACCGCCCAGGCATGTTGGCACAGGTTGGAGAATTGTTTACACTAAGAGTGCATGACCTGTGGGATTAAACACACACACACACACACACACACACACACACTAACAACCAGCTAACTGTCAGATGTCCACACAGACACGATTGGTTATTTTTTGAAAGGTTTGAGTGAAGCTTCGTTATGGCCCCATGACGAGTGTTCCATGGATAAACCAGACCCGCCTCAATCCTGTTCTGGTTCACGGTGACACACACTGGAAGAATACACTAAACCCCTGAACAGGTCGTCACAGACTTCTACAGGGTCACAGAGACAAGCACACACTGGACAATTTAAGTATCTTCATTTAAACCGACTGCTTGTCTTTGGATTGTGTAAGGAAACCGGATTAACCCAGAATAAATCCAATCAGACATGGGGAGAACATGCAAACTTCAAACAATAAGCCCAATAACCCTGGGAATCGAACCCGGAACTTCTTGCCATGAACAGTGTTAACCATTTCCTTTCCCTCCACAGCAGAACAATCAGTGTTTTTAGGTTATAAATGTGTTATAAGTTATAATATAATCAACTGTGATTGATAATGGGAGCGTCTGGTGGAAATCTTTTTACAGGATCGTACGGTGATGGGTTCTTTATCTCGGAACGTTTTCCAATCATTTAATCATTAATGTTGCTTCTATAATTAGTTTCATCGGTACTTCAGCCTGAGTTTCAGAATCCACAAAACGAAGAAACTTTTGTATTTGATTCATGTCGTGACTTCTGTGTTTATAATAAAGAATAAAGAAGCAAATGTGTAAATAAAAGCATTTAAATCATCTCTCTCACATTATATAAATATATATAAATATATACTAGTTGTACATTAGTGAAGTTTAGGACTGATTTCAGAACTTTGACTTTATTTTGTTCTCGTGATTAAAACATTTTGCTTGTAACAGCCGTCGTGCCAAACAGGCCATAAAATGCAATTACACACTTTTCTGTGAGTGTTTTCTTTAACGCCAGCTGGGAATTAGGACGAGGTGAAGTTAAACATTAAGCGGGGTGCACACACACACACACACACACACACACACACACACACACACACACTCTCTCTCTCTCTCTCTCAGTGACCTGGAATTTTTGCTCCGAGCTTTGTGATGTTTTTTTTTCTCACAGTCGTGCACTTTGGCGTTTTAGTGACACGTGAACGATGATTTATAAGAATAAAGTCTTTCTGGAACACTTTCAGGTTCGAGTTGGCACTCAGGTCTTTTTGCCGCGTCCCTCTCGCACGTGTTTGAGTTTCTCTCATTAAAAAATCGATTCTTTTGCGTCCTTAAATTCGGGCCGCATTGTTTGTATTTGTTTTTCTCTTTGTGAAAACAGAAGCAACATGGTGACGCTCGGTAATATTTGTGTATTTCAATCTTTTATTGTGATCAGTGCAAATAAACACCAGCAAAGAAAAAGAAAAAGTCACAGGAACATCGTGTATGAAACAGAACCGGCAACGAAACCTCGAGCCAAATGAAACGTTTTAAACAGCATTAAGACGTCATTTCTAACGTATTTAAGACGTGATGTTTCCATCCTGAGGGCCGTCCTGATGCGGCGGTGTTTTCATGCGTCTGCATGCGACAGGTAGCGGTGTCGAGATTCCACGAGAACACGATTATCATCAGCTCACAACATAAACATGCGACGACAACAACAACAAAAGAGTGGATTCTCTCTCGTATGTACAATAATACAGATTTACAAGCCGGGACTTTATATAAAATCTCTCCTCATCAGCAAACCTCTATTTACACCAACATACTGGATACGAATAAATCTACAGAAAATAGTTCAGAGTTCATCTTTAAGACTGAGTGAATATTGTTCAGGAACAAAAATAAAACATTGATTCTTTACACAAGTCATAAAACAGTTTTCTTTCACAGTATGGTGTCAGGTTCACATGCTAGCCGTCTATGATTAACTCATTTATACGGAGTTCGACTCAGAAAACAGAACAAAAGAACAGATTCAGAAAGATTCTTGTACAGTTTATAAACGTTCACTCACATCTTTGGGCGAGAAAACCACATGGTTTCAAAAAAGATGTTTCACAATGAGCATCTGAAACGCTGTAAATGCTTATAAAATACAAAAAATCGTGATGTGGACGGTATAAAAAAGTGTAAAAAGGTCGTTCAGTGATTATAAATGTTCTTTTTCATGCTATGATCATTTAAAAACAAATGAATTCCTGATTATGATTTGTGTACAATAAGGAAAAACGCACCCTGAAACTCCTGATCCGTATTTAGATGAGTAAAGAATAAAAAATAAAGAAAAGAGAAACGAATTCTACAATAAACTGTAAAACTGTGTCCTGGGGGTTCATGTTTTTAGTCCTGCACACACTAACACTAACCGTGTCCTCTGTGTCCTGATGTCTAAACTTCACAACTGGTCACAACTGAGTGATGCACCGAACCCATAACATCTCCCCAAGCGCCGTGTCCCTGGCCACGTGTGCTCACTACTGCCCTCTAGTGTGTGTGTGTGTGTGTGTGTGTGTATAAATATTGTAGCCCATCTTCAGTTCAACTGATAGACTGCTGGTAGACCTACAAGAGCGGTGAAAGTTGTACAGTGGACTATATTAGTGTGTAAATCTCGGTACACTATACACTTCTCTATAAGCCTCCATCTCAGCCGTCCAACGTCAGTTTGGGGGTTAAGACAACAACAACAAAAACAAAAACAACAACAAAAGAATCCAGATAGAATAACATTATATTATATTTATAGTGTATTTCTGAAACTACGAATCGATGAGAAACTTTTCTCCAGGTCCTTCAGGGTGAATTTCTCCTTTCTAAATCGAAGCATTTATATTGTCGCCGTCATTCGGCATTCACACGTGCTACTGGGATGCAATTTGGCACTGCCCTTCCTGATAGAAAAAGGACAAAATGATTTTTTTTTGCACGAGTGATTTGTATTGCCCTTGTCGAGATACGATGGCCCAGATGCATCTGATAACATTGTGCTTGAGAAAATAGGAGAGAAATAAACATCAAATAAATCCAGCGGCAACATTTTTTGTTAAGTCATGAATAATAAATGAACCAGAATGTTCTTCATTAATGTTTTATATGTAGCAGGAGAAGAAATCCTTTGATAAAGCAGCAGGGTCGTGGGACTCTCTCTCTCTCTCTCTCTCTCTCTTTGTGATATATATATATCACAAACAAAATGAACAAAACAAATGTAATAAGGGTAGAACTCGGCTCATTGATAAAGACGTGGAACATTTGACAGAACTAGAACTTTTCCACCTGACCGCCGATCAGTTCGTGTTCGTGAGTACCGGCGCGTCTCTGAATATCCGAGACGGCGTTCAGGCTGCTGGTGTGGAAGCGTCCGTCCATGCACGGATCTACTTTCACTCCACAGTGAGTCCTCTGGGTCCGGACATCCAGTTCCTTTCTGAGCTGACTGTTCTTCTGGAGCATATAGTACAATATGGGATTAGACCTCGTCAGAGGTGGAGAATCACGATTGGCTTCACATTTACTTTCCACGACTGGTGACCATGTTGTGTTTTCTGTCTTTAAAGATTTAGGGTTGGCTTGGGGTGAAGCCCTAGCCCATGGTGATCCCTGATTGCTGTTTCCTGGCAGAGATAAAAGTGGTTTAAGATGACCAGGTCCTGAGTTTGATGAAAACCACGGTGAGGTCACAAGATTTTGATTGTAATTGGGCTGACTGAAGTTCCCGTTGGCTTTGTAACTGGCCTGAGAGAGGACAGGACTAGTAATCGATTGGGGTTGTGGTAGCTCTTTCAGACAGTTGTCCGACAATAGGAGCTGCTTCAAAACATTAAAGCCTTGACTGTCTCTTGATGGAGGTTTGCTCCCATTACTCCTGGTGAAAGGTTCCTCCTCTTTCGGACTCACTAAGGCTCTGCTGTGGTTTAAATCCGGCGTTCTGTTGGACGTCAGTCGCTCGCTCACAGGATCCGATGGTCTCTGGCACAGTTCCTTACTCAAATGTTCGGCTAATTCCAAGCAAACCCTCCTTTTCTTAGGAAGCAGGACCGGATCGGGATAATCTTGAGGATCTTCTTTGAATGTGCTCTTGGGCGGATCTGTACATGGACCTGAATGATAGGTTGTGGTCTTCTGTTTCAAGAGCTGGCTGAGGAGACCGTATTTATGGATGACTTCTGTAGGACACGGCTCTTCTTTAATTCCCTCGTGTGCTTTAGCCAGAAGACTGTGACCCTGGCGGCCCGACGCCGGAGCCAATCGTCCATCCTCGAGTCCGTCCGAAAGTGGACTTTCTTCACACGGCTCGGTTTTGACTTTTACATGTAATGAAGGTCCGTTCGAGCTGTTACAGGAAACAGGAACTGGAGGTTCGGTCTGATTTCCTTTATCAGATTCTGTGCTTCTATTGGCAGCTGATTTCTCCCTCTGAGAGGCGTTACCCAGCAAGAGCTGCAAAACATTTCGTCTTTCCAAGAGGTTTTCGATCTGGCCTGATGAGGAAGGTGATCGCTTGTTGGTAAATGGTGTAAATGACGGTTGAGGGGGTTGAAACACAGTAGTTGGAGCAACCGGCGCATCGGGAAAGCTTTGCGACCTTTCAAATTCGGGTTCCGGACTTCGCCGTTTGCTCGGAGGTCTACATACTTTCGAAGGTGATGATTGTGAAAGCGCTGATTGATTCTGTAAACCGCACTGAGCCAGATTTTGTAAAAGCTTACTGGCGGTAAAATTCGGCTCCATGACCATTTCACTAGTCTGCGGTTTAGGTTTACACAAATCCAGGGGACTCGACTGAATAACCGGAGAGGAATAAGGGTGATGAGGAGGAGTCGGAGTCTTGCTCGGTGCTTCGGTGAGGAAAGATGTTGACCGACGTCCATCCATCAGCTGCTGGAGAGAAGTTCTCATTCTGCTCTCTTCTGAAGTCTCGGCCGGTTTGACGGAGCATCCGGCCACGGAGGCGTGAGGGTGCAAATCTAAACCATCTGTCTTTGTTGTTGTTATGTTGTTTGTCCTCTCGTTGTTCTTGCGATCCTGCAGTAACTGCATGAGCGTGACCTTATGGTGGGATTTAAAATCTGGGCTCGTTTCTAACTCTGAGACTTCAGGGATCTTTGGCCCAGGAGTATCAGGCCTCCAGCTGTTTAACAGTGTCTCTGTGAGCTTGTCTAAAGACAGGGCTGAGGACGGGACCTCTGGCCTTTGGCTGTAAACTCTGCCCCTCATTGAGAGGTCAATAGGGGAACAGCTGGAATAGCAGCTCTCCGCATCACTGCTGTCTTTAGCTACGTTGTTCTCCTGGTTGGAGTACTCGCTATCCGACTGATGAGATGATGCTTGGCTGGAATCCACCGCGCAGTCAATTTCCCGGTGGCCATTCCTCGCAGAATCCTTCCGGGTGTTGTGGTTGTTGAGGAGGAGCAGAAGTAAGCTGCTGCAGTTTGGTGGAGGCCGGTTGTTTTGCCTGTCGAAGGGTCGTTTCTCTTTTGGATGGTGGGGTGCTGGCTGAGGAGAGCTCGTGGTCACACTTTGGCCCAGGTTTTGAAACGGACATCTGTTATTGGTCTTTAGTGTTGGTGAAGGGAGTGTTCCATTGGACACATTGAACGGACTTAAGATGTCCTGGGATACTCCAGACTTCCCCACGCTAGCGGGTCTGGCATCATTAATTTGCTGTGTAGCCATGGCGGCTAGTCTCTCGCTGGCAGTCCGACCGGATGATTGTGCTTTTAAGGCCTGCTCTCTGGAATATTGCTGCAGATGGGCCTCGCTGGACAGAAGCAAGGCTAGCTGACTGCAGGCTATGCTAGGTTTAGGTGACGGTGCAGGACTTGACCTGTTTTTCACCAGACTGGCCACAGCCTTGAGTCGCTCTGCGCAGGAAACTGCGTCGCTCGCCGAGACCTGTGAAAGACTCGGAGACTCGGCGCATCGCTCTCGACTGCCGCGATGACTGTAAGGCACATTCTTGTGGCTCTGTTGCTTATTTTTCCTCATCAAGCCTTTGAGGCGGTTCGAGGCGGAACCGTAGCTCTGCGAGATGACTTTGCCAGCGTGGGCGTCCTCACTGCACTCCCCATCCTGCGCCCGGAGGCTCGGAGCGCTATGCTGTGACATTGCGACGGTCTGGAGGCGCGAGCTGAAGGACTGCAGCAGAGATGCCAGCAGCGTACTCTCGCCCTGATTTGACGTGTCTGGCTCTGCTTTCGGAAGCTCCCCGTCCAGTCCGTTCGGTCCGGCCACACGGACGTCCTTTTTCTGCTGGTCAGTGTCGGTCCAGGTGCCGGGACGTAACAGTCTCGCCTTCTTAAGGTGCCGAGAGGCGGCTCCGGGAAAAGCACACGTGTCGGGTGGACTTGAGGCGTGGTCAGGTAGCTGGACGCCCGCGGTCCCATGCTTCCCGGACTCTGCATTATTGTTTACACTCTCGAACGTCCTCGTCGCTGTCGTAACGGGCCCAGCTGCGACCGGATGCATCAGTAAACCTTCCAGATAAGTTAAAACGGCAGAATCCTGGTGTGTCTCGGGGTCAGGTTCCTCCCCATGAGTCATGTTCAATAGCAGACGGCCCTTGTGTGATCGTGGACAATTACTGAAAGTATCTTACAGATCGATGTGCCATAGGTGAGCCTTTCCGAAACTTTCCCGAATGTTCTTCTGCAAATTCACTACATTTGACAC
The DNA here is from genome assembly GCA_028565875.1 of Hoplisoma paleatum. NCBI lineage: Eukaryota > Metazoa > Chordata > Actinopteri > Siluriformes > Callichthyidae > Hoplisoma > Hoplisoma paleatum. Next base: position 1,478,771 of record JAOTRQ010000005.1, on the reverse strand, counting down.
AAAGAAACGACGAGCGTTAGAAACTCCATCATGTTAGAACCCTAATGGGATTCTTTTTGCTCCTGTGACAGTCCGTCAGCCCTTTCGCCCAGGTACACTGTTCCTCACTGTTCCATTCGGCTGAACGTCTTTTTTTTTAGATGTCACGAGGTCCCAGAAGCTCAGTGTTGTGTTTCTGTCGTGTTTTTGTGCTCCGGGTAACACCGGGACCTGCAGGAGAAAGAAGAAACTCGGTATGAATGACGGTTTAACAGGACGAAACATCTCAGACCACAACTTTATACATCTGATAAATGACAACGAAATTATTACAACATTAGACAAATGAATTATATTTGTGGTGTAATTATAACGATGGTGGAGGAACGCTGCACATGAAAATGGGAACGTTTGTAGAACCGTTTGATGAAACATGAACCCCCGGACATCAGGATGTTCTGGACGATCAGGAGTCCGGCGGTGATTCGGATACAAACCCAGAAGATGCATCGGCACGTCCTGCCATGACTCTCGGAAACGAGCCTCTCGAGAAACGCGTCTCACTTTCATGCGTGAAGGACTTTCGGGCGTCGCGTCTCTCATCACATGTAGAGGTTCAGAAGATTATCACCTCCCCCCCTCATATACACACACACTCTCGACTCGAGGCATGGCTCACACACTTCTACATACAGACACACACACACGGTAACTTATACACACACTGGAGAAACGGCCTCTCTCTCTCACACACATACACAAATGTATACGCACTTAAACACACACATGCACAAACACACACACTTTTACATACGCTAATTTGTATACACACACTGGAGGAACGGCCTCTCTCTCTCACACACATACACAAATTTATACGCACTTAAACACACATGCACACTCACTCACACCTCAATACACACACTAGAGCAACGTCTCTCTCTCTCTCTCTCGCTCTCGCTCACACACACACACACACACACACACACACACACACACACACACACACATATATATATATATATATATATATATACACACACAGTTATACACACACATGCACACTTATACACACACACAATTTTATGCACTCACACAAATGTAAACTTATACACACAGACACACTTACTGTACTTCCACTAACAATCGCTACAAGTTTTTAAACGTTTCAAATCCACTGAAACAATAAAATGTAACAGTAATGTAATACTACAAGCAAAACACACACACACACACACACACACACACACACACACACAATACGGGAGCCGGATCAGCTATATCAGCTAGTGTACTGACTGCAGCATGTGACAGGATTGATGTTTTGGGGACAGTAAATGCTGTAAGACTTCCTGTCTGTCTTTCTCCACACACACACAGGTTAATGAATACAGAGCGCTCCAGCTGTTCCCCGGGCAACGGTCAGGGAACGTCTTCACTTTCAACTCCGTCTGCCGAGACGTGTTAACTACACCTTCACAAGATCACGACCGGCAGGTCCTGTATCCGTGTGTGTGTGTGTGTGTGTGTATCCCTGACATCCGTCCTGCTGGACCGACATCCCGACCCGTCTGGTTAATCTCGGCTGCATTATTATGATTATTAATATTAAAACGCAATAAATGGCAAATTTGAGTGAGTTTGTGACATCATTCTGCTGTTTTGATCCTTTTCATCGCTCCACTTTATACCAGATTCTGTATTTACTTGTTTATTTTGTAATATAAATTGTAGTTTAGCAACTCCATCTCACTTATCCAACATGGCAGGATGTTTTGTTTACAAATAGTTGTTAATAACACGTATTTATGGTTCTGAAGAAACTGTGAGACAAACATGATTTAAATACAGAAGCAGAAACATCATGTTCACTTTGTTTTGAAAGGAAAAAGCCTGAAATGGATTAATAACATTATAATAAAGTGTCACAAGCAGACACGTGAGACGTGGACGCAAGCTTTACGCGCGAGACGTGGACGCAAGCTTTACGCGCGAGACGTGGACGCAAGCTTTACGCGCGAGACGTAGACGCAAGCTTTACGCGCGAGACGTAAACGTACGATTGATTGTGATTAAGATGAAAGTACAAAGGCAGCGATGTGAGTTATGAATGATGTTAATGACCCGGGAGACTGTTGAGATGACGACGGGTTCTCACACTTTCTCTCCTCTGAGATGGAAATAAAGCAGCAGTGAAGATGCCAATGTAATGAATTATTTCTGACTGGACCATCGCTCACGGTAACGGTGCCATTCTAAAGCCGCTGACCTAAATCTGACATGCATCCGACACTCCCCGTACTACCGGAAACACGGAACGTCTCACGGTAAAATCCGTCAGAGTTAGTGATGAAACCGACGCGCTGGATTGATTAACACAATGTTTAATGATAAAGTTTCATACGGAGATCCAGCGGATCAGGAAATAATCACGAGTGACGTCGAGGAAAAGATTTAAGTGCAGGATTAAAGTCAGATTACAGAAAATCCCAGACAACATATGTTTGCCTGGAGAAGACGAGGTGACGAACAAACTCTGACATCATTTATGTGTGTGTGTGTGTGTGTGTGTGTGTGTGTGTGTGTGTCATGACCAAAAAAGTCCCAGATTCGAATCCCGAGTAAAGAAAACCAGGGAATGTTCTCACTCTGTCTGTGTAGGTTTCCTCCAGGTACTCCAGTTTCCTCCTACAGTCTGAAGACATGCAGTCAGGTTAAATTGGAAATGACTGAAAATGTGTGTGTGAGATTGACAGACTGGCGACCTGTTCAGGTGTTTAGTGTATTCGCCACCACTGTGACCTTAAATAGGATTAACACTAGACTAAGGACGGATGAAGATCTCGATACCAACACGTCTTTATGTGCTATATCGCCCCCTTGAGGCTGATGGAGCTGATTTTTTGCACCCTAGACAACACCGATTTGAAGGATCTGATCTTCAACCCTTTCGTCCGCCCTCGCTTTATAAAGCCCCGCCCTGCTGGACAATAACGGCAAGAGCATCCATGTCGCCTCCTTTTCAGTCTCGGGATGTAAATAATTATCTTTCATCTTCGACAATGTCAACCACAAACACCCGACAGCACTTTAAGTGATTCGAACCCGGCGGTGGCGAGAAGGAATCAGTGGCGGGAGTGAATACTTTATCATTGCAGCTTTCCTTCCTCACTCCCACGGACACCGAGAACATGAAGGTCACGACATTATCAGTGGTGCCGAGGCAATTTCCAGCTCCATGTCGAGAAGAAAATGGACTACACTGCTGACGCTGGACCTGATGCAAATGTCAGGGGTGGGATAGATCCAAAAGCCAATCTTCTTCACTTAATACCTGAGGTATAAGATTAATTGCAATGCTCCGTTCCGTCTCCCCCTCCCCCCCTTCTCAAAATGGATAATAAATGACATGCCGCGTCAGGAATTGTTTTCCGTTTAAGACGTTTTAAACGTGTGATTAATAGAATGAGAAAATCCGTTCGGTGGTGGACGTCAAGGTCGTTTGGAAGCTCTCGAGTTGATGCAACAGCTGGTGCCCGTGCAAAGCTCTCAGCGTTAATAAAAAGTGACAACGCCGCCCGGCTGTGTATAACGTTAATATCGGACATGAGGCTGCCAGGACGGCGCCTTGCATTACGAGGTAAGTCAAGGTTAAAGAAATCTAACGAGACACCCAAGGCTAACAACTTTTACCTGATGCCGCCTGATGCGACTTCTCGGCGCCACTGTTTAGCATTTAAGTCGAATTCATTCGACCTTGAAAAGGAAATTGACATTAAAAAACATTACATGCTCATAAACATCTGCGTGCATCTGTGTGAGACGGTCAGAGTTCCTGAGTGCTGGAGCAACAGGCCTCAAAAAAATTAACCAACACACCGTTTATATCCAATTCATGACCGGAGACGAACGTTCATCATCTTTAACTCGCATTTCCTGCATGTTTTTAGACTGTGGGAGCCGACACAGGATTCGAACCTGGGACGTCTCGCTGTGAGGCGACGGTGCCGATCACAGGCGCAAATCTGTCAGCCAATAAGAGTCCTTACATAACGTTTCATCCCGCCCATGCAGATGCACGCGCACTGCCCGAATGACCCATGCAATTTATTTTAATTTCATATCAATCATTAGTGTGTGTGTGTGTGTGTGTGTGTGTGTGTGTGTGTGTTGTTGCCTATATTCAGCAACAACTCCAGGACTGATTTGCACGATTCACCTGAGTAAACAAAAGTTCATTCCGTCCAATAAACAAACAAACAAACAAAAACGCTCACAGCAATGAAACCGAACAATAAATTCATGCCAGTCTTTAGATGAAATATTCATTTCACAAGCTCTTAAGAGACCGATCAGCACGAGATGATAAATCGTCTCCAAAGTGACGGAAGAGTGTCGATCACCGGAACCGTCTGAACCTCGACTCAAATGTTGCTGACATCACGGTGACGTTTTGACCGAGAGTGTAAAAGGAATGAATTTGTGTCCCGAACACTTCGTGCAAACGTCCTTTAAGACTGGAAGGTCTGAATGAGTCTGCAGTTTGAATGGCGTGAGCTGGTATCCATTAGCGGACGGGAGGAGAGGATGGCAGCCGTCTGCTTCCCACGCGCCCGCGCTTTTATATACCAGCACGAGTCGGGGTTCTAATCAATTAAGTGCACTTAATCTATTAAAAGACAAAACGACCGTGTGTAAGCTCCTGGAGCCAACCTCAGGTAGGATCGCGCCAGCTGGCACGCCCGGTACCGAGAGAAGAGCTGCCAATAAAATGCCAAGCCCCCGAAATGTGATTATCCACCCGCCCCCACCCCCCCACTGATCCTCCCACGCTGCTCATCGGAGCTTGGACGGAATCTAAGGTCAAATACGGTCCTGATGTTGCTCAGCTGTCCGAGAGCAACGACGTTTGTCGCTCAAACGTTTATCCACGAACTCTGAGCTCAGTGTCAAGACATATAATGGAGATCCAAACTGACGGTTAAGGGCCTTCGTCAGGGGCCCAACAGTGGCAACTTGGCAGGGATGAGGGTTGAACTTTTGGCAGCGATTTTGCATACTAGTCCAGTGACCAGTCGGAGATAACGGAGATCAAAACCGCATCTGAACGCACGTCAGGACTGGCACCGTGGGCAGTGATGGCTTATTGGATAAGCAACGGTTAGAGATCAGAAGGTAGTCGGTTCAAGCCCCACTAGTACCAAGTTGCGTCCTCGGACAGAGGCGTTTGGTGCTGCCACTTACAGACGGGTCCAGGGTTCGATACGGTGCCATCGGTACCAACGTTAGAAGAGGGCATGATGTTTTCTAGCAGTGCCAGCAAGGCCACGTGTACCAGGGCGTGAGATTAGGTCTCAGCTCAGACACAGGCTCAGCCACGCCCGTGTCAAGGTCACCGGTTAACCCGTGCTGCAGATATAAACACACATGTCTCTGGTGTGTGTGTGTGTGTGTGTGTGTGTGTGCTGTGTTTATATCTGTCCGTGATTAGCAGCAGTCTGAGCTGCAAGTGACTGAGATGAGACAATTTAAACTGAGCCATGGTGCCACGCCCTGGCTCCGGAAACCTGTCTGTGTATGTTCGGGCTTCCTACAGTCTAAAGACATGCAGTCAGGTTGGTTGGAGATACTGAAATTGTCCCCGTACCCTGTAGTCGTACCCAGTACCCAGTGCGTTGACCCTAAATAGAAATAAGCGCCGCTTATATTAGATACAGATAACGGATGGACAGACACGCAGGTGATGGTATAAAGATCTGATCAGAGTATTCGGCTAAGCTTGGCACTGTAGGACCCCTGAGCAACTGACTGGACACCGTACATCGATTCGGATGGATGCTAGAAATGTAAATGTCACTCCGGGAGGCCGGGAGATGGTCGACTAATGTTGGGTGGACTGGGAGAGAACATAATGAACATAAAATGATGAGGATATAATAAATACCCAGCCAGCGTTTCTCTCTCTCTCTCCTTGTATCTCTGAGATTCGAACCGAGCTCCTCCCGGGATGAGTGGTGTTTCGAACCCGTGAAGCCGATTCTGATTTATATTGCTGAGCAAGCAGATTCCAGCGTCTTCCTCACTCAGCATGAGAAGGAGATTCGATCATTTATTATGTGCATAACAAGTGCCATTAATCCCCCCCCACAATAAGAGGACACAAGCTCACCTTGAAC
>JAOTRQ010000005.1:1381294-1394152 GCA_028565875.1 Hoplisoma paleatum | reverse complement strand
TATTCCTTAGAAACGGCGCACAAAATAACAACCAACGTTTGCTTTTGTTGCGTAGATAATATGTGACAGAAGATGCGAGGCTGAATTTAGGATGTAGAATAAAAAAGGGAGCAAAGCAAAGGGAGCGACCGACTGAGGGAGAGAGAGAGAGGGGGGAGAGAGAGCGGGAGGGGAGAGAGAGAGATAGAAACACACCCGTTAGAAGAACATCACGGACAAAGGAAATATGGTCGTTCTCTATCGGTCCAGTTCTGCACCACGGTGACAGGAATCTCCACCAAACCACCGCGTGCATGAACCGGAGACCATTTAGGCGACATTAATGCCGAGACCGGAATTAAGATTTTGCAGCAAATCGAGAGACGTGGAGCGGTTTTGTGATCCGTCTCGGAAATCCGCGAGGCTGAGATGGCTGCGGGAACAAGACGAATATTCTGCAGCCGCCTGCCGATCGGTGTAGCAAACGTGCCCGTGTCGTTTTTACTCTGTACGATATATTTATTGCTTTGCTGTGGCCTCGTTGTCGGACAGTTAAAATATTCCGTTCCGGAGGAATCCGATAAAGGAGCGATCGTAAGTGACGTTGCGCAGGATTTGGGGCTGGACGTTGATAAGCTTTCGGCGCGCAGCATCAAGGTAACAAGCGACGGAGGGAAACGGTACGTGGACGTGAATCCGAAAAACGGGAAACTGTTCGTAAATGAACGGATCGACCGAGAGACTTTGTGCGAGAAGAGTGGCTGCGTTTTGAATTTTGATTTGCTTCTCGAAAACCCTTCCGAATCCCACGGCATCGATTTGGAAGTGCTAGACGTCAACGACAACCCGCCACAATTCCCCAGAGATGAATACCAGCTGGAAATCACCGAGTCGGCATCGCCCGGTTCCCGCTTTCCAGTCGAGCATGCGCTCGATCCAGACATCGGTACCAACACGGTTCGGTTTTACCGCCTCGGACCGAACGAGCATTTCGCCCTCGATTCAAGCAAACCTTCACAAAATAGCAAACACGTCGAGCTGGTGCTGAAAAAACCTCTGGACCGGGAACAAACACCTTATCATGAACTGATCCTAACAGCAGCTGATGGTGGTACACCTGCCCTGACAGGTACGGCTAAAATTAACATCCGTGTCTTGGACTCAAATGACAACAATCCTGTATTCGACAGTTCGGTATATAAAGTAAAACTACTCGAAAATTCTCCGAAAGACACTCTTGTGATTAAACTTAACGCCACAGATCAAGACGAGGGTACGAACGGAGAAGTCTTCTTTTCATTTAGCAGTTACACCCCAGAGAGGGTCAGGCAGGTGTTCAGCATGGACACTAACACCGGTGAAATCCAAGTCAGGAGCAACGTGGATTATGAGGACACCAACACATACGAGATGTACATCCAAGCCATGGACAAGGGTCCGGCTGCAGTCGCGGCTCACTGCAAAGTCGTAGTGGAAGTGATTGATGTCAATGATAATGTACCAGAGATTGTGCTATCATCCCTTTCTAGCCCAGTACGTGAGGATGCCCGAGCAGACACGGTTGTGGCCTTGATTAGTGTCACAGACAGAGACTCTGGCCTGAATAAACAGGTGACACTTGAGATCCCACCAGGCCTTCCGTTCAAAATTAAGTCCTTCAGGAACTACTACACTTTAGTGACTTCTGCCTTTTTGGATCGTGAGACCACCGCAGCCTATAATGTCACCCTCCGTGCCACCGATGGAGGCACACCTTCACTATCTTCTCAGAAAACTATCCAAGTAGATGTAGCGGATGTTAATGACAACCCACCACGTTTTGAGCAGACATCTTACACTGTGTATGTTACAGAAAACAATGCACCCGGAGCCTCTCTTTGTACGGTCATGGCGACAGATGCAGATGTGAATGAGAATGCCCGCATCACCTATACAGTTCTTACTGACAACAACCATGGCATCCCTGTAACGTCTTATGTGTCAATAAAGCCAGATACTGGTGTGGCCTATGCCCTTCGCTCTTTTGATTATGAATCACTAAGGGAATTTCACTTTCAAGTTAAAGCTCAGGATGGGGGCATTCCACCCCTCAGTCGTGTGGCCACTGTTTACATCTATATCATGGACCAAAATGACCACCCACCAGAAATTGTAAACCCTCCAGCTAATGGAACACGTTCAACAGAAACAGTTCTGAAGAACGTCGAGGCTGGTGTTCTGGTAACCAAGGTGGTGGCGTACGATGCAGATGCTGGACAGAATGCATGGCTCATCTATGAACTGGACCAGTCCAACGATCCAGACCTGTTCAAAGTGCATGAGCATACGGGTGAGATTCGGACCACCCGGCGTATTTATGAAGACAACTCTACATCTTTTAGTCTTATTGTGCTGGTTAAAGATCACGGAGAGCCAGCTCTGTCTTCCACCGCAACCATCAATATAGCCATCATGGAGGTGCCGCCAAAAGTCACACCTGATCCAAAAAAGATTGTTCGTCCACACAGCACATTCCTTTTCTCTAATTTAACCCTTTACCTGATCGTGGCACTTAGCGCAACTACGTTTGTCTTCTTGGTCACAGTGGTAGTTCTGGCTATAGTGCGCTGTCATGCCTATTGTACCCAACCCGGCTCATGCTCACCCTGCTGTGTGTCCCAGAAAAGCTTACAAGAAGGTATACCAGGAGCAGGAGCCGGTGGCGGGTCTCAATCAAACAATAATGTGGTCCTTCGACGAGATCTTAAAGTTGAACCTCACTATATCGAGGTCCGTGGAAATGGCTCTCTGACAAAAACGTACTGTTACAAAACTTGTCTGACTGCCACATCTGGCAGTGACACATTTATGTTCTACAACACCGGTCGTCCCATAAGTGGAACGTGGGGCTCGGAGCGCTTCTTCACAAGTGGCAGTGGATTTGTGCGCAGGCTTAGCATGCCAGACGCAGGAATTCAGGTGTGTTCGTCTTGCTAAGAATAAATTGTTCGTTTTGTAATTATAGGTATCATTTTTTGTTTAATTATTATCAATTTATCACAAACAAACAAAAGGTAAATGTGTAATTAAATTGTTGAATCAGAACTACTGCTAATATGCTAAACACTGTTAGCTGCTAACAAGATGTGAAAAGCAATCATTTTATAATCAGAACTACACAGATACACAGAAGTACAAATAGATTTACATATGCTTAAGTAGAAGTACTATTAAAAATGCAAGATCAATGCATTTATATAGGTTTACCCCGTGTCTATATTCGGAAATGTTGTGTTTGAATGATGAGAAGTGGAACAAGTAGAGTGTTTAAATCTCTAAATGGTAAAATGAGTGATCTGACGGATCATCTTTATGAATCTGTGGTCCACAGGGCAGTTATACTATCAGTTTTAAATAAATAATGTGTAATCACTATTAAATATGTTGAACAAAACCATTTGATGAGGACAAAGCTTGAAATCCGGAGGCCATCAGCCTGAACTACAACGAATTAACCTCTAGCCTTTGGATCCTGCGAACACAAATTCAATTTTCTGCACACCCCCTTTTGGTCTTTTGGATCACCGGATTAACTAACAATATTTGTCTAATTTTATATGGGTCACTAATTAAAGCTTCGGTTTCGCAAATACTCTCCAACCCAATTCTTTAGTGGGTCAAATATATAAAGATTAGCATCTTGAATCTAACTCAGAACAGTTTTACCAACAGGGTAAGAATAAACAATTTAATATTAATCTTTATCTTTTACATTTACCAGTTTGCCTTGTAAATTGGATTATATTACCATGGAGATGAAGATGAATAATTATTTAATACATTTGGTTTATATGTCATATTGGACCAAATTGGATAAGTTAAGTGGATACCAGTCAACTAAAGCTTGGTGTATCTATTGTGGCTGTTCAATTGGGACAATATCACATTACAAGGCATCAGCTGGTGAAGGATGATGTCACTATTTTAAAGGGTTACTAATGTGTGTTAAGGGAACAAAGAAAGGTTGGCATGACCTGGGTTTTGAATTGAATCAGATTGGTTGTGAAAATGGATCATTTAAATTTTTAATTTGAGCATTACAGGATTGATTACGGTCCTTGATCTGTTAGAATAAGTGCTAGTGTCAGAAGTGAATGTGTTTTTAGTGTGTTGGGTAAATTCTGTGGCAATGATTGATTGGAACAGGCCCTGGCTTCTTTCGGAGCTTTTCGGGTCATGTATCTGAACACACACAACCTGGATAGGGTGACAACATCTTATGAAGAACCTTCACCAACACAGTTCATTAAATCATGGATTCCAGCTGAGTGATTATTAAAGGTTGCAGCTCACATCAGAATGCAGAGAACAGACTCACACAGTGTGTCATGATTTATTTATGAGAATCTTTCTAACCCTGTTCCACCTCTCCTTTCCATCTCTCTCTCTCTCTTTCTCCTTCTTCTCTTTTACAGCCCAAGGGACCGAATGCTGACTGGCGCTATTCGGCATCTTTAAGGGCAGGAGTGCAGAGGTAATCACTTTTGCTTTTCTTAATTTCTGAAAAATGTTGCAGGGTGAGACTTAATAAAGGACAGTGAAACCCAGAGAGGAACAAAGTATTATCTAACTAATTAGGACTTACATTTGAGTTACTATTTAAGTACTAAGAGCTGCATGAGCTTTCTTAGAATTGCAGGTCACGATGCATCAACAAACCCCAAATCCGATGCTAATCCTAGAATGGTCCTTTCATATGCCCCGTCAGATATGGCCAATGATGTCTGACTGACCAATAGCACAATTCAGGATTTCAGTCAGGAAGGTACCTAAAGTGGAGTAACTCGATTTACCATGTGCAGCCCAAGTGCCTCAAATAATATTAACTGGTGTCCAATATAAGATGTAATTCTGAACTTTCTGGAATTGACATCAAATCCCATCTCAGTTTTGATGAAAATACACACACACACACACACACACACACACACACACACACACACACACACACACACACACAGACACACACACACACACACACACGCACACGTCTTCTCGGCAGTGCAGGTATCTGCAGTGTTATAGTGAATAGTGCATATAGGCCATCAGCATTCAATGCACCACATCTACAACACTGAGCATGAAGGACAAATGATGATGAAGTGACTGTCTGACACATTTCAACCCCTCCCCCTACACACACACACTTACAGCTGGGCTATTATCCGATTACTATAAAACCCATAACAAATAATGTTCATCTCTTACAACCACATTTTATTTCCCCCCACTGATTGTGAGAGTTACCGTTCTGAAATAAATCTCTCTTGTTGGAACTGAAAGCCCACAATTTATCTGTTTTAATGTGCATGACCGGGACTGTTATGACGCTTTAGAGCCAGTGGTGCTACCTGCCTGCTGGATGTCCACACAGACTGGCTTAGTTATGTCTGAGGAAAATAGATTAAGCCCTGTTATTATTTAATGAATTAATTAGATGTATAACATGATTTATGCTTTACAGATTTACAGATGATTTCATATGTCACACATAGTTTAAAGTCAAGTTGCTGAATGTACTGCTAGCATATTTGAAATATTTTATAGTACGTTTCAGTCATAGTGTGATATTACATTCTCTAAAAGACAATTGAGAAAAAGATCATTTAAACTGTTTATGTAGACATTTAACTGTAGCTGTAATTAAATTATAAATATGACATTACTTTGAATTTGTTCTGCAATACTGCAGCACTACAACACACTATGAAGGCCCTGAACTCTTATTTCATTTAATTACGTACAGTAAGCATCAGATGACGTATATGTGACTGCTGACAGAATTGTTAATTGTGTCTGCTTCCTAAATAAAATAGCTGTATGTGTGTTTGTATCTGTTCAGTTGTAGATAATATGTTTTCTATTGCAGTTCTGTTCACATGGAGGAAGCTTCAGCCATGATGCAGGGAGCCCAAGGCATGCTGGTACAAAACTGGCCCACAGTATCCAGTGCTGCAGGTGAGACTTTCATTGACTGTTTTAAAAATACTAACAACAATGTTTCATGCAATTTTGTATTAAAAGCTTAATAAACAAATAAAGAAATATATCTCAATCTCTGATGTGGAATTACTTTGTTTTTTTAAGAGTACCACGTTGACTAGCGTAAAGTCTGCCGTCAATAAATGTCCATGGTATGTTCAAAGTTTAAATGCTGAGCACATATTTAATGTAACATGATGATTATGCTTCGACATTCACCGTACATTAGATTCCGATCCAACAGGGTTAGTAGGTGAATGCTTGAATGATCTTTGTGTTTGTACTTTCTTTCTGGCACGAGTTAATCTCCAATCTCTACATTATTTACTCTCTACACAATATAATAAATGATTATTAATTCATAATAACACACGTATTACTACACTGTAAAAAGATGCTGCTTTTGAAATGAACCAGGTTATTTGATTTTGTCCACAACCACTTTTTAATTGTAATGAAAGTAAGATGAGGGAACTTATCCAATATGTTTAAAATATAGTATAATAATTGTCTGATTTTGCTTTTAAAAAACGTTGGAACCATTAACATACCACTTATAATCTTCTTTGGTTGGCGATATTAAGACTTTAGTAGTATACAGGTTGAAATTGTGTGATATGACAGACTATATCAGACTAACATCTAATCAGATCCAGCAAGTTGGATTTAAAGGAATTTTTAAAGTGTTGCACAGGATTAGATGTATGGTCTGTTATTTGGAACCTGTGTACTCTAGTGAAGAGTCAATATGTACATTGGTTGAATTGAAACCTCGCCAACCGATGCAGATTGTGAGCTGCCTGTTAATGCTTCGAACTTTATTTAACTATATTAAACAAGTGTCTGAGCATCATCTATGGTGGCATCTATGCTCATCAAAGAAGGGAAGGGAGGACTTACAAATGTCTCCAACCACTGGTGGTTTCGTTCACATAGGTGTATCATGCATAATGCACATCTGAATGATTTTCGCGTTACCGGACTTTTTAACTCTTTTACAGTTGTTGGTTCTTGTGTTCTCTATGTGTCTTTATAAGTAAAACAGCCGTATCAAACTTTGACAGTCTGCGTGAATTGCGTGTTCTTTGAATGAAATTGTACAGTAAATGTGTGTGGATTTTGTATTAGCACCCTGCCAGTCATGTGTGCCTGCCTGGTACTCAGTACGTGACCATGATTCAAGAATAAATGTAAAGTAAATGTATTTACATAACGTAAAACAAACCAGTAAGTCTGCTACATCATCACAACGTTTTGCATTACATGATGCTTGTGCTCGGCCTAATTATTTCCTTCTATACCACCAACTGCAAAACCGTAACTGCTTTGGCTTTCTCACAGTGGATAACAAATTCAGTTCGATGTGTTTGCCCGGTGACAGTCTATGAAATGTGAATAGTAATGGCGGTGACACAAGAGGATTCTGTACTGAAAGCTATACAGATAAATTAACGGTTGACCACAGATTGTTGGGGACACTTCAGAACCGACGAGACCTTGCGGTGGTTGTGTTGCTAGGGAACACTTTGTGACTGGTTGCCAAGCAACAGCAGTGAACCTTGAGAGATTGCTGCAGTAGCAGAGAGTGGGTGAGCAAAGATGGGGGAGGCAGTTTCCACAGCAACTCATACTCGGTGAGGCTGAGGGAAGGGATGGATGAAGAAAGGGAGAGGAAATTCAAGAATGTTGGATGACAAAAGGGGACGGAAAGCAGTATTGAAAGAGATAAGACTGGTAATGTAACTGTTTAAGAAGATGTAGAGATTGTCACTGCAATACACAGAAAGGGATCAAACATGGAGCATTTTTATTTGAGGTGTGGTGGCTGAAGTCTCGACATCTGACTTGTGTGATGAAAGTCTTAGTGAGATGTTTTCCAGCAGCACTTACATTGCAGTTGTGGTTTTCTCTGTGAAATATATTGTAATATTAAAAAGTCCAGTGTTTATTAGATTTCACAAACATGTGATGACCCATCATGTGAATATCTGAATGAATGTGTGAATGATAAAGGAAGGAGGCGTCCACAAAATCTACAGCACTCCAGGAAGCTCCATCTTTGTTCCTTGTTCCAAGTATTAAACTAATAAAGCTTAAAAATCACACTGGAGAATTTACATGTAGCACGATGGGGTCGTTTATTCTTTTATTTTATGATTATATCCTCTTCGAGTAGTAAAACTACATTAAAACAAAATGAGACAAATAAACATATACTGTAGCTAAACACCAGTTTTCAGTGTGTTTTACATAAATATAACTTATAACTTAATTTTCTCTACACTACATAGTTTCATGTTTTACCTGATTTTGTTACTGTTGTATTTTGTTTGTTGGATGAGATTTAAATTGCATCCTAATGAAACAAAAATGCTTTCTGATGGATGCGTTAAGTGATCGCATTGTGAATTACGCAGGTAGCTTTAGCTCACATGAATCTTTTTTGTCATTGTGGATTACAGAGTCAGTGAGACAATGAGGTTCAGATTTACAACTTTGGTGCTTTATCAGATTCATTTGTCTGAATTAGGATTTTTTTGTGTCATTGAATACTGATTTTAGCTGATTAAAGGAGGATAATCCCAAGTAAATTCGTCACAGTTTCACAGTTATTCAGTGATTAGGAGTCATGCTGTAGGCCCAGACAAATGGCTTGTGACCATTGTGTATACGTTGTTCTTTGGTTCATATCATTCATCTGCACTATTGATCATCAGTATAATGACATCACACAATTGTATCTATGTTACATGTAATAACAATTATAATTTAAATCCTTCTGACTTATAATATAGTTCTGTTGTTATGCAATGCAGTAAAGTGCTTTAGTAACATATTATTAATATATGTTCGATCAGTCTATCTCTGTCTGTCTTGCTGTCTGTCCATATTCTAACTAACACAACACTATTGTTTATTGTTGTTTGTTTATAAGGATTTTTGACATCATGTTTTACACTTTCATGACAGGAAACCGTCACTCATTAGACACGATGGACAATTTTGTATCTCCACTTCAATTCACTTACATGTTTTGGGACTGTGGGAGGAAACCGGAGCACCCGGATTAAACCCCCGGATAAAATAAATGGGAGTCAAATACCCAGTGAAAGAACCCAGACCAACCTAGCTGGTCATCGGAGCCAGGACCTTCTTGCTGTGAAGTGATTGTGAAGCTCATTATATCTGTGTTTAACTAATTATAATATAAAAAGAAGCAGGATGTTCATTTAAAATGTCTGACCAATGGCCTTTTTATTTTCTACATAAAAATTAATACATAAAACATAAACACTTTTATATAATCCAGTACATTATTGAGCCAATGCCAAATAAATCACGTACTAGTTAATTTCATCAATTCATATGATACAAAATATGTATGAGACAATTTTTCACTTCACATTCAGCAAATAAGCTATAGAATTCAATCTTTCTAAACCGAGTTGTGTGTCTCTCTTACAGATGGTGAGGCCGAAGGACAACTCTCCCCTCCAGTTGGAGCTGGGATCAACAGCAACAGCTGGAGCTTCCGTTATGGTGCTGGCCCAGGCTATGGCCCCCCACCGGCCTTAAAGCCAGGAGAGATCCCCCCTGAAGCCTTTATCATCCCTGGCTCCCCTGCCATCATTTCCATCCGCCAGGACCCGGGTGCAATGGATGACAAGGGTGACTTCATCACATTTGGCAAAAAAGAGGAGGCTAAGAAAAAGAAAAAGAAGAAGAAGGAAAAGAAGGACAAGAAGGATAAGGGTAAAGAGGATGTGGATGAATAGACGACAAAGAGATGTTTTTTGAAACAATCTTCCAACTGGAGTTGGTAACTAAACACACAGACTGAAAAACAAAGAGAACAGAGAAATATAAACATCTGGAATGATGCTTGTTACATGCAGCTTTAAGTATGGCGATATTAACTTGCCAGTTCTGCCCAGTTATCAACCGCAATGCTGTTATTGTTCGTTGGCTCCCAAAAGGCAATAATTGGCTCCTTAATACCTTATGGATTCAAATGTTTTTGTTCCACATTGCTACATGAAGCTGACTGAACACATAATCTAAAACACACAAACATTACAGCCAACTGTGTTTCTCCAACCCTCAAACATTTTTTTGGACATGGATTTCCAGTAAGTAATTTGTATACAAATGACGCCAGAAATCTATCAAATGCGACAGTTTGGTAATTTCTATGTGATATCAATGCTGTTAAGAGTAATATTATACACACACCGTCTTACAGGGCCCACAGTGCCACTTGCTGCCATGGAGTGGCAAATCAATGCTAACAATTCAAAATGTCTTGCTTAGTTCATGGTTGTGTCGGTGTGTGGTTTAACAGTGAGTAACGATGGTTGATATAGAAAGTTTAAAATGTAATGTTAAATACACATTACCCTGCAAAGTAGTTTATTTGGTTTATACAGACAGGCGACAAATTGTAAGTAAAAAGTGTTTTTGCATTGTTGACTTGAGGTCTCAGGAGAAATAACGGAAATGATTTCTCAATAATTTTATAAAATTGTTTCATAACTTCATAATATGTGAACTGGGTGCAGTCATATTGGAGACTTTTCAAGTAATATACCATGCTTAAGATTATCATCCCTTATAGCATTTTAACACGTACTTGCATGGCGAATGTTTGATTTGAATTTTAACTATTTACATATTTATTTACTTATGATCAAATTTGTCACCTGTCTGTAAAATAAGTAATTACAGTTTACTCGCTACTCCCAAACATGCCAATATTGCTAACCCCCCGGTATTAGCAGTTAAGTATTTGTTTGGGATTTAGTTTGTTTCTTCAATTTTATTCATATTTGTCTAATGTTGCCTCTTTAAATGCTTGGTACACAAAATGCAGCCCCTCTGTAGTGTCAAATTGCCTTTCAGTGCTTGAATGACTTCACACTGTTTAACTGATTTTTTTTTTGCATCATATAACCAAAACCTGGGAAATACTAATAAATCTGCTCTCTCCTGCTGTGGCTTTAATATACGAAATAACTGAATGAACGTAATATGAGTTATGTTTTACGGTAAAGCACATGATTACCCATAGTTTCTTAACTGCCTCAGAACTCGTACAGGTTCTTTTAAAGCCTAACCTCTATCTATCTTACACATGAGCAGCTTTATCAAAATCCAAGCACTTAAATAGCAATGTGAAAACATGTGGAAATTAAATGCATATTATTTCATGGGAAATAATTACTCTTAATTAATATTATTGTTTTTATTCCTGATGTTTGGTATGAAAATCATGAGACTGGTGCAGTCCGCTGTTTGATTGTAAACTGAAATGAGCTGTAAATCTTTGGGGGTCTTTGTTCTGCGTGTAGGGCTATTGGTCATGGTGCAGGGTGGATTTTAGCGCTGCTATAACCATGATATTCACTACATAAACTACATACACACATACACATTATTACATTCACACAGCCTCTCCTTCAGGTGTGGTTTAGTGCTGTCAGATCTCCAAGTGACTATTTGCATGAATTTGCAGTTAAGACAAAATTATACATGTGTATATATATAGATATAGATAGATAGATATGTTTTCATATTTATTTTCAACCATTTCTCTTGGACGTATCTCTAGAGACTTATACTGTCTCTGAACATTTAGGCCTATTTCTAATTAGGCATTCAGATTAAACTGAACAAGCACATACACACATACTAACCGGCAATTTACAGATGTGCATTGATGACAAATCATGGAAGAATTGGATTGAAATCCTTGATTGACGTCAACATTAACCAGTTAAGATATATGTAATGCTATCGTGTTATGCTCTGCATCTTTTTCTAGCCATTATTATATTTAATAATATGAAGGAAGAAGGACTGTCTGTTTCCCGATTTCGTCTGACGGCAACCTCCTTTTCCATCAAAAAATTCCAAACGTCATAAAATATGTATAAAAATCCAAAAATAAGTGTCTAAGTACTCTGCTTGTGTGTTGTGAATGTCTATTAAGTCATTTGATTCCAAGATTGCACAATGCTCTTGACTCTTGATGGTGCAAACCCTTTTTGTACACCTGAACATTAGTGTAGTGGTGGAGTGTTTTCTTTTAATGTTTATTTTTTCTTTTTTATATCACTTTATGAAACTGTTAATGTGTTTTGTTTATAAACCACAAATAAAATTTTCTTTCATAAATACCAGAACATTCTTCAAGTGTGCATTCTTTGTTTGATTTATTGATTAATTTATATCACCCATATAACCAACTTATCATAATAAAACTGGCGTGTTAAAAGTGTTGTTGTTACTGATGGGTCTATTGTCACTGCAACTACATGGAGAATAAACAACAACAACAACAACAACAACACAATATACTAACATATAAAATAATTAATCAGACATTTTATCATGTGATTCCACAAGAGGAGCACGACTGATGACAGGTATCATCTTCATGTTCAAAATATTTTTTAGTGTAAAAAGTGTTGCTAAGATTTAAGTCATGTAGGTAATAGTGCAGATAAATGACCTACTTTAAAATTATACAAAATTAATAATGACAAGTAGGATCACGTACTTTTATTAGGGTTTAGTCAATATTGTATTGATAACGGGTGATGTTATTACTATTATAATATTAATAATTAGTAGTAGTAGTGGTGGTAGTAGTAGTAGTAGTAGTAGTAGTAGTAGTAGTAGTAGTAGTAGTAGTAGTAGTGGTAGTAGTGGTAGTGGTAGTAGTAGTAGTAGTAGTAGTAGTAGTAGTAGTAGTAGTAGTAGTAGTGGTAGTAGTGATAGTAGTAGTAGTAGTAGTAGTAGTAGTAGTAGTAGTAGTAGTGATAGTAGTAGTAGTAGTAGTAGTAGTAGTAGTAGTAG
>JAOTRQ010000005.1:1342095-1362794 GCA_028565875.1 Hoplisoma paleatum | reverse complement strand
AAATAAAATGTGATTAGTATTTTTACATGGTTCATGTTTTTGTCTGGACTGGCTGTAGAAACTTTCTAGTAGGATTGTCGCCATCTTGTGTTCAATCAATTGCGTGCTATTTTGTCATATGACCACTAGGTGGTACGGGCAGTGTGTCCATATGAGGCCAAAAAATAAATAGGTAGAATGGTGCAGAGAACCAGAAATGTAATGTCCTCATATGAGGACAACTGTTATAATCTATAAGGTTCTCAAACACAGACATTTCCAGGTCCAAAACAAAGTGAAATTGGCCCATTGGCTGTAGACAGCATCTCTTCAGAACCACCGCTTCAAAAAAAGCATTACAAAACTATTTTATGATTTTATTAATAATTAATCTGATCATCCAAACATTCATCAGTCAGACTTACTCTAGATATAAAAAGGCACCGTTTTTAGAAAGTAGTCCTGAGCTGCTCTATTATAATTAACAATAATAAAACTTTGGCTAGATAAAGAATGAATGGTGGTAACGGTTGTGTGTATATTTTACATCCCGCAGCTCTTTATAAAACTCACCATAAATTCATGACGGGACTCGAACGGCCTCCGCGAGGTTCTGCTCTTAATTCGTGGCCCGTCGCTCTCACAAAAGGAGACGGTTACACGGTGTCAGGGGTTCGGGGGGTTCGATAAATATTCATCGGCGTGTGCTTTACAAGAGGGCCGATCTGCTTTAATGCACCGTTTATGTCGGAGTCAAACGGCCGAGCGGCAGGAAGTGAAATATGTGACCGGCCATTTCAAGCCTCTCTATGAATATGAATATATTGATACATATATATATATATATTATTTTTTTTTTGTTGGATATCATTTGCTCACAGTGAAAGATAAGTGATGAGAATAAAGAGAGAGAGAGAGAGAGAGAGAGAGAGAGAGAGAGAAAGCACCAGAGAAAAGAAACTATAAAGAAGATAAAAATGAAAGCTTTCCAAAATTAAATTATTCATCCGTTCGGTATTGCGGTGAGAGAGAGATGGACGGACTACATGAAGATAGAGAGAGAGGGGGGGGGGCAATAAGGCGAGAGAATGGCCCTCTGGCCCTCGGCTGCCAGACTATTTAAAAAGTTATTAACACACGTCTTTAAAGTAGACAGAGAGAGGAATAAAAGTACGAGATGCTGAGACATGATTTACGTGGAAGAGATCGTACATTCACGCCGGACAGCACATAAACAGGACAGGTGTGAGTCCACGGCGTCTTGTACCCCATCTCCTACCTTTCGGCGTCCCCCTGCGTCCCCCTGTGTTCCATCTTCTTGCCCCTAAAAGCCCCTCCTCTCCGGGTGCTAATTGATTCTGGCTGTGCGGAGCTGATTGGTGTGAGGACCAGCTGCCCCGGGAACAGTGTGACCCTCAGACACCCACCTGCACGAGGGCATTGTGCACACCCATACCCACCCACCCCAACTCACCCCCTGCTGGATTCCACCATGTAAGGTCAGATTAGCCTGACCTCATTTAACCCTTCGCCTAAAGTGGAACGATTCCATGCGGTCTCCACTAGAAACAAGAGGGGGGGGGGAGCCACTGCCTAGTGATGTCACAAAATGTGTCGCAGAAGGGTGTCCATGGATTTATTGATTCGATTGATAAAAGACATCAAAGCAGTGATGAAGAACATGCTCAGAACAAATCGTTTTGACTGATGAGCGTTATGAATGCTGGTGCGATCACAAGGTCCATTATGTTTTGGGTCTGAAGCCGGCCCGACCTGCAGAGTCCAAGGTACGAATAAACACCCCCCCTGAACATGATGCTCATTCATACACTCAGAGGCTCTTTCAAGAACCAAATCCACCTACCGGCACGTTTTAAGTAACCAATTAAACGAATACCTCCGTCTCTCTGATCAGTGACTAAGTGGGGTCACACTGCGCCCATGCAGAAAGAAGGTCTTGGGTTCGATCCCCATGTCTATGTAGAGTTTGCATGTTTTTCTGGTGTCGCCGACACCTGGATTTAATCCGGGAACAAAACTTACAGCAGCGTCATGACGACTAAAGACGTATATGGACACTTAATAAGAACAAATATCATCATAACACAATGCAAATCACAGAAATCTATTATAATTGTTTTTATTCCCTAAATTATAATAAATAATTTAGCTCAAGACCAGCAGGTCATCCGGAAAATCAAAACACAGACAATACTGGTCAAGAGTTGGTTAACAGGACAAATCCAAACTAGCACAGGGGGGGTGTTTCGAGTAGCCAGATGAGTTTATTTTATTGCATAACAAATTGCGTACAAACTGAAGAGAAACGGTAGAAACGTTGTGTTGCTCGTCAGGCCCTCGTCAGTTCAGTAAGACGAGTGTTTAAAACTGGAACACACGGGGTTACCCGGGCGTCGCTTTATTTCCTTTGGCGGGTGAGTAGCTGTAACACTGATAAATGGCGGATTAATATAACACAAGCGTAAAGCGTTTAGATTTAAAGGTGAGGTGAAGCTCTTTAGCAAAAAAAAAAAAGAAAAAAGGGGGAAAAAAACTAAAGGCGAATGAGTCCTGCGGATGATGGAGGGGAAGTTTGATCCCCGTCGAGGTCGGCAAGGCATGCAAAGTATTTAAAAAGCAAAGATGGAGGTGCAAATGCGCCGGAGACGAAGGCGTGTTATGAAGGGTTTGCGTGAATGTCGCGACACGGATTCTCATCACGTTGCTCTCCCGTTGCAAAAGGTTATGTGGAGTGTGTAGCGTGTCTGTGATCATGTGTGTGCTTGTATGTATATTGTGTGTGTGTATGTGTGTGTGTGTTAGCATGAGCATTAGTGTGAGCGTCGGATAATTGGCCGTATATTAAAGATAGTCGCGCTGCTGGCCTCTCGTACGCAGCAATAAAGCCCACTTAGAGTGTTTATTAAAAACACATGGGTGTGTGTGTGTATGTGTGTGTGTGTTGGGGGGGGGTGGTTCTGTGCACCGAGAGCAAAACTACGAAGAGCAAAAAAAAAAAAATTATTGGACTTTTTCTGCCATCATTTTTTGTCTTTAAAAAAGTCCAAATGACCACTCAAATTGGGTAGTGCATCATTTTCTGTCACACCGCTGAAAGCATGCCAGACAGTTCTAATTCATCATTTCGGTGATTTAATAGCTGAGAAATATATTAAAATAATAAAAAGAAGGCTGAAATGCCCTGGATTTGCGGTGATAAATAGCCCTCCCTGGCCTGATCGGATTAGACGCGCTAACAGATATATTGCGGTCAGGATTCGCGCAGGCACGCACGATTGTTTTCCAATAAAAAGTTGCATATTAAATTCCGACACAGAAGAGGAGGGGAGAGGTCCTTCCATCTGCAAAGCCTCAAGAAAAAAAAGAAGAAAGGGAAGAAGAAAAAAAAGCAAAAACAACAACAACAATCCGAAAGAGAGATGAATGTGCGCTGGGAGTGCGCCCGGAACCCGAGCATAACTTGCATGGGTGCACACCGTGTGTGTGTGTCTCTCTCTGTGTGTGTGTGTGTGTGTGTGTGTGTTTAAGTGAATGTTTATGTGCACATGTTGTGTGCAGACACACCGAGGCCGATGAGGTTATTCCTGTGGACGACACTTGCAGCTCGCTTCTGCACGTGCGACGTTAATATCACGCGCTCAGGGCGCCACATTAGCATGTTTCACAAGCTCATAAACTTTAATTTAAGCACCCCCCTACATCCCCCCCTCCACACACACACACACACACACACACACTTAGTGTATCACCCCCCCTCCCTCCCTCCACATTCCCCCGGAGACCCGGCATAGAGTCTCATCATCCTCCGACTCATCAGCAAGTGCTTGATTGTAATTAATTAGCTCATTTGTTTATGCAAATGTCTGCAATTAAGTCATATTGTTTGTTAAAGAGATCATCTCGTGAATCCTGTACACCCAGTGTTTGTCTAATTAGGCGCATTAGTGTAAATTTGTAATTAACAGAGCCTAATTAGGCAGGAACAAGCTCGAGGACGCAATGCACAGACTGTATTAAGATCGAACCACTGAAAACGGGAACGAAACGCAAGATGAGCGATCACGGAAATTGCCTATAGGGGGGGTATAGGAGAGGGGGTTATAGGAATGGGGAGAAGTATAGGATGGGGGGGGTATAGGAGATGGGGGTAGCACGTTCTCCTTCTTAATTATGAGTAGCGAGTGAAAGGAATAATTAGAAATACGAATTCCTGGTGATCTGCTGATGTTTAAAACACAAAACAGTTTACAGTTTAGATTGTGTAGTGTACGTGGCGTGTGTAAAATGAGATTGAGGTATGTAGTGTGTCTGTGTACGGTACACTGTTTCTGTAAAATGTGTGTTGTAGTGTGTAAAGTGAAAGTAGGGCGTGTATTGTAGTATATGTATTGTGGTGTGTATAGTACACGGCGTATAAAGTGAGAGTAAGGTGTGTAATATGTGTGTAGTACCTAGTGTGTAAGGTGAGAACAGGGTGTATATGTGCGTGTGTTTGTGTGTGTGTGTGTACAGTACAGAGTGTGTAAGGTGAGAGTAACGGTGTGTATGGGAGTGTGTATAACACACAGAGTGTATACGGTGACAGCAGGGTGACTGAGGTGAGGCCACGATGTTTAGTGTGTGTACGTTCGGAACATGGAAGGGGTTAAATCTCTTTCATTATTGGGGCTGGAGCGACCCTGAGGGGGCGCGAGTATAAATGATCAGAGAGGAGAATCGGGACGAGAGAGATGAAGTGAGATGAAGACGGAGAGAAGAGAGAAAGATGTGAGAGCAGAGACAGATAAATCATAACTATCATAACCTCAGGACACTTCATGACAGCAAGAGAGAGAGAGAGAGAGAGAGAGAGAGAGAGAGAGAAGCAGTAATGAAGTAATCTAATACGCTAGCCTACGATTACAGAGATCCAGGTTCGGGTCCAGCGGTGCTGCCGGCCGGGTCGGACACCTTAGAGACGAGACCGACCGCCTGGATTAGGAATCTGAATAGCTACGAGGCGTCCATATACTTGTCTATATACCAGATGTGTAACAAAGAGAGAGAGAGAAAGAGAGAGAGAGAGAGGGAGAGAGAGAGAAGCTAATTGGTTTTTAGTTTTAATTTCGGTGTGTTTAACATGAAGCGGCGGGTTCGATTCTCACCGAGCTGTAATAAGTGAGTTTGACCTGCAGGAATCGGAATCATCAATCCGTACCGAGATCTAACGACCTTCTCATCTCAGCCACTTATTAACAACATCAGTCTCTTTCTTTCTCGTTCTTTTCTTTCTCATTTTCTCCCCCCCCCTCTCTCTCTTTCTCTCTCTCTCTCTCGTAATCCTCCTCCACGTCTCTCTTAAGGACAGCTAATTAAAATAGCCATTTGGCAACTCAACGTCCTAATTGCTATTCCCATCATCGCCGGTCGATGGGGAGAGGGAGACAGAGGAAGAGAGTGTGAGGAACAGAAAAAATGAGAGAGAGAGAGAGAGAGAGAGAGAGAGAGAGAGAGAGAGAGAGAGAGAGAGAGAGAGTGTGTGAGAGAGAGACATGAGAAAGATTGATCATGAGATAATAAGTCATTAGAAACGTACATTAGTGCTTAATGCTCACTCAGTCAGTTTTAGCTTCTCTGTCGACATGCTCATTTTATTCCTTAGTTTCATCATTGTTCTGTCCATCCATCCGTCCATCCGTCCATCCATCCGTCTGTCCATCCATCCATCCGTCTGTCCATCCATCCATCTGTCCATCCATCCATCCATCCGTCTCTCCATCCATCCGTCCGTCCATCCATCCATCCATCCATCCATCCATCCATCTGTCCATCCATCCATCTGTCCATCCGTCCATCCATCCGTCTGTCCATCCATCCGTCTGTCTGTCCGTCTGTCCATCCATCCATCCGTCTGTCCATCCGTCTGTCCGTCCAGCTGTATGTCCATCCATCCATATGTCTCTCCATCCATCCATTCATCCGTCCATCCATTCATCCGTCTGTCCATCCATCCATCTGTCTGTCCATCCATCCATCTGTCTGTCCATCCATCCATCCGTCTGTCCATTCATCCGTCTGTCCGTCCATCTGTCTGTCCATCCCTCCATCTGTCCATCCATCCATCCGTCTGTCCGTCCATCTGTGTGTCTGTCCATCCATCCGTTCGTCCATCCATCCATTCGTCTGTCCGTCCATCCATCTGTCTATCCATCCATCCGTCTGTCCATCCATCCATCCATTCATAAACCCTTGCACCATCCATCCTTCTTTTATAAACCCAGCCATCTGTCTATCCAAATTTACCATACATAAATCCAACTGATGGACGGCTGTCCGTCCATCCGTCCATCCATCCGTCTGTCTATCCATCCATCCATCTGTCCGTCCACCCATCCATCTGTCCGTCCATCCATATGTCCGTTCATCCGTCCATCCATTCATAAATCCAGGCACCATCCATCCTACTTTTTTTGTCTATCCATAAATTCATTAATCCATCCAGATCAGAGACTGAAACGTGCTTGTGTGTGTCTGTACCCTGCAGCAGACCTGTTCAGATCTTTTGTGTATTCGTCCAGTATGTGTCCCACCATGACACAAACTAGGATTAAGCACTGGTGACACTAGATAATGGATGGATGGATGTGATGAATTAACTTTAGTTAGAACAAGTTACGAAACCCACAGAAGCTCAAAACACTCATCAACTTCTTTCATCGCTTTCCAGTCCTGCTGAGTCGAGAACATCTAGAAGACGTCTGGAAAAAGTCGGAACATCTTAAAATGCATCACGTTCCATGTGGAATGATCTTATGGGATAAACACACACTCCTTAATGACATATTCTTGATGTCTCAGATGTAAGACGTGTGTAAGGCTGAGTAAGATTTCACTCAGTTTCTTTTACTCTCTTCACATCATCGTTTACATTGTCGGCGTTTTGCAGTCGTCGTTATCTAAAGCAACTTACAAGTTTACACACTTAAAGTTTATATTATGCAGTCTGAGCAATTGACGGTTAAGGGCCTCGCTCAAAGGCCCAACAGTAACTAACTGGCGAAGATTCAAGGCTCGAACGAGTGATCTTCTGATTGCTGGTCCAGTGCATTCACCACTAGGCGACTGCTCGCCCAACTCTCGCCGTCTCATACTGTGATGATGATGATTAAAAAAAAAACATTGGTCAAAAATGAAAGCATCTGCAGTGACGAACGTGTTCTGAGAAAAGATTTCATTATTACTTTGAGTCTTTAAGTTGGAAGAATTGCAGTTTAAACTCCACAGAGGTGTAAAGGTCTGCTCCATCTACCGGTAAAACTTCATCACATTCACTCATAAGAGAAGTAAAAAAAAAACTGCTGACTACAGATAAATGCTTCCTTAAAAATATTTATTTTGAAAGCATCATATTGAGTTTTTTTATGATTAGATTTCCACACTGAGATATTGCTGTGTGTATTCATATGCGTCTGATGGGGAGATAAATGTGCAGTAGGAGCAGTAGTGACACTCACTGAACGATGGAAGACATGAATAAATGAGATGATGGCGGAGTTCCTCCTCGCTGATGGTGGAGCTTCTCTTGATTGCATCACTCTGGTGTTTACTGGAGTGATCAGACCGCGGCTCTATAATCACTCTTGTTCCTGTCGATTATGCAAAAAGCAGGATTTAGCGGAAAGTTAAATGATTCCAGGAAGCGATTCAGGAAGTTTAATCATTAAAATCAGAGCGGCCGGACTTCAGAGAGACTGAGAGGGAAGGAGATGGCTTCAGAATCACTCCTGACATCATAAACATGACAATTACACAACAATTATATATATATAAATATAATTTAAAAAACATTTCTTTAAATAACATCAATGTATGTAATATATGAACAATATTATTATTGATTGGAATAATAATATGTTTAAGGTTTAGCACCGTTGCCTCTGAGCATGAAGTCCCGGGTTCGATTACAAGATTTGTCGATCCGGGCCTTCCTGTGTGAGGTTTGCATGCTCTCCCCATGCCCTCCTTGTACTTTGGTGTCCTCCCACAGTCCAAAGACATGCTGTCAGGTTAATTGACGATACTAAAATTGCCCTGTATTTGTGTGTGTGTACCCAGCATCAGACTAGTCAATTGGAAGGTTACCGGCTCGATTCCATGAGTCGACGAGTCACACACACAATTACAGTATCTCTAATTAGCCTGGCTACATGTCTTTGGACTGTGGGAGGAATCTGTCATGAATGTCGGAATCCTAATCGTTTTACATGGCCTCACATTCCTACTAGTCAAAAGAAATGAACCCCTCACTAGCCATTGACTTGTACATCATTAGAACCCGCCTCCACATCACATGTTAGACAAGAGATGCAAAAATTAACAAGGATGCTGCCGAAAAAATTAAAGAATAAAAGAAATGTGACGCAGAACCTGTTTTTTAAACCCACAAATACTTATACGGAGTAAAATATACGCAACACTGCCCTCTAGCGGACACGATTGCTCTGAGCGCTCAAAATGATTAACATCGTCTGGCTAAATATCGATACCGTTCGAAAAGAATGATACATTTATAAGTACACAATATTTATAAAGCAAAAAATAACTAACTGAAGTATTAAAACTTAAGATTTAAAAAGTGTAGACGTTGTGTTGTGTAACCAGCAGGGGGCGCCAGAATGCACAAATAAACGAGAACTGACTAAGTATAATGGATAAAGTCACCTTTTATTATTATTATTCATTTGCGTCCATTTTATTTATTCACAGCATCTTTTTGTAACAACTAAATATTTATATTTAATATACTGAAGCTCACAGAACAATAAAATGTGAATACTTTATTCTGTCCTTAGATAAAACATCACAGTAAGATATATATATATATATATATATATATATATATATACATACACACACACACGACACCTTTCCGATCTCTTATTTATTTAGAGATGCATTATGGGCTTGTAGTTCTGGCAGCAACCAGGGCGATGTTCATGGAGCGACTCCTCATCTCACGGGACATTTGGCACCAGGCGCATGGTGTACAGAATGTAGAGATCAGACAGTCGTT
This sequence comes from Hoplisoma paleatum, assembly GCA_028565875.1. Classification (NCBI taxonomy): domain Eukaryota; kingdom Metazoa; phylum Chordata; class Actinopteri; order Siluriformes; family Callichthyidae; genus Hoplisoma; species Hoplisoma paleatum. The sequence goes on along the minus strand of JAOTRQ010000005.1, from coordinate 1,353,742 downwards.
ACAATGAGTGCCCTGTCGAGATAGACGTACGTAAATGACCACACAGACATATATACATACAGTACAGCAACAAGGCATAATGACCTCTGACAGGTGAAGGAAATAACACAGATGGGATACATAGAGGCTGCAACCCAATTCCTTAAGCATCATTAGTAAAGCCCCCCAGCACTAGGATAAAGGAAACAATATCCGTCCAACCTCATTTAATAATTTGGAATAAATGGTTAAACAAAACAGACAAAGTTTCATCGACCGATTAACGGGAGAAAGATCGTTTTCTTGTTCAGTCTCTTCATCTCACGGCTGGACTTACTGCTCCCACGTCCACCACTAAACCCTCGCAGCTCATCCGAATTACAGCCACTTGTCTGGGATTTAACCAGCTGCTAAGTACTGCCACACCACCCCACTGTTACCCCACCATCACCCAAATACCTCCCAACCACCCCTCTGCTACATTCTCTTCACTGGCTTCCTGTAGCTGCTGTATCCAAGATCTAACCAAATCCACACAAGCATCCATCGACTGTCAGAACTCTCTTTATCAAACATTTCAACTAACACTTTAGATTACGTGTTTTAAACTTTTTATCTTCTTCAGCTGCAGTACGGTAATGTTTACCAGTAGAGAAGCACGTCTGTAAGTGGCTCAGGATAAGAACGTCTGCTAAATACCAAAAAAACTTAAAGACTATTACAGTCACAAATACAAGAAATAAATGAGATATTGATTAATCTATTTATTGTAAACATGTTTAAATCATGTCATGTCAGTCATCTTACCTTAATTTCATATCTGTGTCTCATTGACACTCTCATGGACCAAGTGACTGGTCTGACGAAACCACAGATGTCCAGCAGAGGGAGACAGAGACACTGCCCATATTCTTTTGTCTTTATGCAGGCAAAGCAAGGGCAGCACCAACACGCAAAACAACCTACAGACAGACCGATTGTAGGTCGTAGGTTCATAAATTAATATCATGACATATATGACAAATTGCATCAATACTTAAGGATATTGCGAACGCACTCATGGACAATTTTGAATCATTCAACTCACTAGCATGTTTTTGGACTGTAGGATGGTGGAGCACCCAGAGTAAACCCACACAGACCCACATGGAAATGCAAGCAAACTCTACACTGAAAGGACCGTCCCACGTAAAATTAATACTCCTCTTTTAACCAAACCATAACAGCCCATTATTCACAGTAGTGAACACACACTAGGGGGCAGTCCTATTCTAGCCATGGCACCCAAAGAGAGGGTCAGTGCTTTCATCAAAGCCATTTCAGTCATGACCTGTCGACTCTCGGAATCGAACAGGCACCCTTACGATCCAACGTCCAGTTCTCGAACCACAAGGATACGACTCCCTCGAATGGTGGCACCAATTATTTACACCAGCCAGCAGGTGCATCTTATAATAATCATGAACACCCATGAAAACCTGAACGCTGAAGAAACTTACACTCCGCCACATCGTCACAACAATCACAGATCCCCGAGCTCCATTGGTCAGATGTGTAAGAAACCATCATGTTCTGGGGCTGTGTAATCACAATCTTGTTGGACATTTCTGCACCTATAAACAAATCACAACATTCACAGAAACAATACAAAGATTGATAAATCAATTGAATATAAAAATGTGCATTTTATTTTCAACTACAGAACTGACATACGAGCCAACACAAAAATAACAGTCTTCATACTGCAGAAGTGTTGAAAACGGGCCAAAAGAAGTGACCATACGTTGCTGGAACTTGTTCTAGAACTTCAGAGCTTATTACTGTCAGTACTTCTCACACCCTGGAACAATTTTTCATTTCTGTCATGCCTCATGACTTAAGAATACTTTATCATTTCCATAATTAAAATCACCAAAGGGACTCCCGTTTCTGATGCCAACAGACTTCAGAACTTTCTGAATGTCTTGGTCCATCATTGCCAATGAGACGTTCGGTCAGTATCATTACAGTTTTAAGATGTTTTAACAACCACAACAACAAAAAAACATGTCAAGTGTACCAGCACTTTTAACAAATCCCTTGTGCTCTCATTAAGTGACAAAATGTCAAACAATCTTGTGGTTTCAAGTCCATATACAGTTGGTTGTATAATTTGTAATCATCATACACAAAGAGATTAAAAGGTTTACTTTTCTTCAGCGATTTGTAATATACTTGGTGGACGGCCAGAACAGATGGAGCAGCTTTTACACTCCACAAGCAGCAATAAGCCTTTGGCACCGATGACCAAGCAAGAGTCTGGGGAAGGACCTTCATGTATGATGTATGTCCACAAAATGTTTTTTATCATTGTGATCAACTGAAATGTCCAACAAGCCAATGAAGAGGCGTCCATATACGTTCAAATCATGGTGTAAATCATACACATCTCACACTCCAAGACTGCTTGCTCTTAAAATTATTAAATTACTAATAAAACGTTTTTGGCTTCGAGCATTAAAAGGCATTTTGGCTTCAACATGTTAAACCTTAAATCTGTTGGAAGGTAGCAGCAGATTACACAAGGTTTCATGACTGCCATCTTGCATGAGGATGAAGATGATCCTGATGCTACAGTGAGGGTGGTGGACCAGACCTATCAGCCGAAAAGAACAGATTAAGAAATGCAGGTGTTTTGTGGTTAACAAATATTTGTGGTAAACAGCATGAAGATGTCACATGTTGATCAAGATTACAATTAAGTTCTGCAATTATTCTCATGTAAAGAAGTGCAGGAAGGAACAAACAGTCCACCATGAAATGCTAAAAATGTTTTAACACCAACAATGTAGAATTATGACATAATTGTTGATTTGACGTCACAATTATGACATAATTGTTGCATCATTCTTTAAAGTGTGGATGATTTCCTATTACAAACATGGTGCTAAACATCATGAGATTTTCCCAGAATCAACATGTTCTCCCCAGAATCTCCTGCAGCTGGTTCGTCTCATTAGTTCAGAGCAGAAGAAATTCCACCTTCATTTAGAAGATTTGCAGCTTTTATAGCAAAACTTACAGTGTTTTATGATCTCAGCTGCACTGCATCAAAGATGAAGAAGGTGGATTTAGAAACGACAGAAAACAGGTAACAAAACAACTTTTTAACTCCAGTTATATCACATCCACGTTTCTGCACACAGCGACCGTTCTTAAGTGCGCATGCGCAGTCGTCTACATCTTGTTCTGGCTGAATTTCTATAGTAATGAAGTAAAGTTAGTTGATTTATTTTTGTTGTTACGCTAAAGTTGCTATATTAGTTGTTATATATTCAGTGTTTACGTTCATTATTTGACATATAACATATTAGTATGTTAAATGGATTAATTAGGATATACAGCGAAGTTTTACTCTAAATAACCGGACTATTATCGGCTTTAAAGGCTCAAATATAAAACACAATTCGGCTTGTTCAATAATTATTGCACAAATTAAAGTTTGATTAGTTTCCTCAAACAGTAAGTAGTCCTAATTGTGCATGGACGTGTGCGATAAAACAATACCACAGCGCCCTCTAGTGACCATGACAATTACGTCAGAGTTTCACTGACATGAGAGAAACCAGCTTTACATTTCCTACCTGTGTGACGTCATGGAGACGGTCTCGCTCTCGGTCACGTGACTTCCCAGCACCAAAATCAAAGCTCTGTGTTTGTATGAAACTTCCACAAAATGTTTCTGGTTTTGTTTTGTTGTTTTTTGTTCTTATGTATAAAATTACAAATGAAAATTCAACAGCTTTCCCTTTAGCAGTTTATAAGTATAAAAAAACAACACTTTTTACATACAGTAGTCCATCACTCATCTAGTTTTAGCACGTAATCCCATTTTAATCTCATGGCAGGTGGTGGAAACACGATGTGAATACACTAAACACCTGAACAGGTCTGTTCCAAGGAACATAGTCGAAAGATAACACACACACAGCAATGTCAGGATCTCCAGTTAAACCGATTGCATGTCTTTGGACCGTGCGTGTAAACTGGAGCATCTGAAGTAAACTCACACAGGCACGAAGAGAACATGCAAACAAGTACGTGTGTGTGTGCGCGTACACACACACGTGAATCGAACCCGGCTGGTATTTATGTGTATGAATGATGTGAATTACATGTATAGAATCAGTATTTAGCAAACATGACTTACAGATGTGCGTTTTTGTACTAGTAAACATTTCTGTTCTATAGGTGAAGTCGACAAATTTAAACAGGTTTTATAAAGTTGGAGTTATCTTAAGTGTTTGATAAGCATTTGGTGTTTATTACACATAAATCCAGGTATTGGCATCTTCTGATTTATGAATCTGTATTTATTTTTTAAAATTACAGGCAAAAAAAAAAGTGTCAACCTTTCAAGTTTTTCTTTTCATGTCTAGTTTATTTACAATTTATCTGCATAAAATTATAAAACATTTCAAAAAGTTGGACTGTAAGAAATGGAGACGCACGGCAAGGTGAAACTAGACAAATGAAAAGCCAAAGCTACGTCGAACACACCAGACTACAGAACGTTTTTCTTCAAAAAGTCGATCCTATTTTAAGTTTTATCCAAATGACAAATTTAAAGAAAGTCACGTTTTATATTTATATATATAAAAAAGACATTTCATTCAGAAGGAATCGCTGCGTAGGAACGAGATGCTTTACATACTATAACAGGACCGTTCAATAACTACAAAATGTTTCCTGGCACCACATTTACATTTTAGTAACAGTACAAGGTTTTGTAACAGTTTTATGTACAGAAGAAAAATAGACGTTATTGGAGTTAAAATTTAAAAAATAAAAATCAGTAACATACAGTAGGTCCTAGAACAGGGGAGATGATTTCCCCCGAGTGCAACACTTAAAAGGGAAATTACACAAATCACAAACGCTCAAAGCTCAGTCTTAAAAAAAAACCATCCTTCTGCTTCACACCACCTACAGAGGGACTATGCTAATATTCTAATTTGTAAAAAAATCAAATGCACCAAACAATGGAAGCCGCAATTATATATAAAATGTTTAAAATTGATCTCAGCACGCCACCTAGATGATCCTCTGATCTACTGCAGTTCAGAAGAACTTCTACCAGCCTGAGCTTTTGTGAATCCTGATGTTAAAGGTACGAGGTGACACTCAGACGTATTCCTTCGAGCTGCTGGGTGGCCGACTCTTGTTTGGGTATCTGGCGTTGGAAGGCTGGCGTTTCGAGCAGGATCCAGCCAGCATGGCACCGCCGACAAGCGCCAGGAAAGAACCGGCCCAGGCCACAAAAATCGCCCCACCAAACTCGTATCTGTAAAGAAAGCAGAAGTGTTCAATCAGAAGAGACTAAATTCCTTATTTGGAGAGGTCAGATGATTAGCCATGTATAAATATGAGAAATATTAGTTATGCTGAAGCGATCGACGCATCTGTAGCGCTTACTTTGTATTGACCGGGGTGAAGGGGTTGTAGAAATCTCGGATGATCTGGTAGGAGAAATACGAGCAGGCGATGATGGCACACAACGCTGCAAAACAAACCCAAGACACAATCATGTATTCCGTATAAACAAGGTTATATTTTTCTTATATTCTTGCGCTCAAATGAACCGACAGTACACTCGGACCTGAATAACAGGTTGTTGGACAACCCGTTTCAAAACTGAACACGTAAAAAAAATACATAAATGGGTGGCAAACTAAATCAGTGTACGGTTTTCTACTGGTGTGTGTCCTTAAACAACGATGCTCAGCTGTATAAGACACTGAAGGACTAATTTGAGCATCATCTCGTACAACATACTGCATGATCATTTTGGATTCATGAAACATCAACACGGGATGTGTTGGTTCCAGAACTCACCTCCGAGGAGGAGAAGGATTCCTCCAGTCATGGCAATGCGGGACTTCTTTACTTTGTCATCACCACCACAGTTGGTGCACTTCATGCCCATGGAAGCGACACCCAATCCGATTACGGCCAAAAGGATGGAAATGACCATCAGAGCCCGAGTGGCCTGGAGAGCACCTACACACAGAGAAAATATTAGTGTTCTATTATTTTCAGCTTCTGAAAATGGTCCTTAAATGGTTCTTAACACCATACAAATGCTTTCGTATAATTCCTCAAAAATGCACTTTTTGTACAACTGTTAAGTTTTAGGTGAAACATTTTTTTTCCTTTCTGCATCTCGAGAATAAAACATTCCAGTTAATACAGACCCTAAAAGAAAAAAAAATAAACAAGCAGTAAAGAAAAAAAACGTTCGGTGTAGAGAAACCGGTTTGACCAAAACCTGCTATTTGTTAAACTGCCATTATGCTGAACACACAAACCTGAAAACTGAACGTAGTTTTACACAGAACTCGAGCAACATGAACGCTTAGAATCAAATCTGACGAGACACAAAAACAATTATGAAGTGATAAAGACCGGATACAATGAAAAGTCACGAGCAAGAACGACAGACGGACATTCTTGGGTGATTTGGTTCTTCAGAAGGACTGAAGGTTACTACAGAACACAGATTAAACCAGAAACTGAAGGTCGTACACTAGATGTTTATACTCCACCACAGACACATATATTAAACACACATGCACCTGCTTACGAGAATGCATAAACCATAAAGAAATCCAGTTTAACATTTAAAACATTTTGAGGTAAACAAACGTTTGTTTAAATGACCCGGGGACAGTGTAGCCTTGTGGGTAAAGTCATACGTTGGCTGACCCTGCGCTCTGACCCCATTTGTCAGGATATGCGAAGAGACATTTTGTTGTACTGTACATCTGTATATTTGTAATAACAAATAAAAAAAGCAATTTTAAATGCACCAACTGTGCCACAAAGTGCATGCCCCAGATCTCCATCAAGGTCATTATGAAAAATCCAAAGTCAAAGTTCCAATGCCGGATTTGATGCAGTGGCTCCTCTCCTTTTATTTGACTTTGTTAATGAGTTTGAGATTGTTGTTACGACCAATGAGAACAACGTTCCTTTCCTTTCTAAGCATGGAGAAGTTAGAAGTTAGCTGACACTATATTCATTTGAGTTATTAAGGAACTTGTGGAAACCGCCGAGCGATTATTGAACAATGTTATTGTTCTAACTTGTGCTGGCGGACGTTTATGGTGCCGCTTTAGTGACGAAACTGGTATTTTTTGAATGCCGTCTGTGTGTGTGTGTGTGAGAGAGAGAGAGAAAGCTTTAGATATTTCTTCTAAACTACGATGTAAGCGGATCATCCTAAACTATTTCCACAATGTGACTCGGACAAACTTTGTAGACGGCATCAAATATTTGAAGTTTGTGTTTACCGGCGGCAGACAAGGACCAGAAAACCATACAGGACCTATTGTGGTTCTTTCTACACAGAACTTCCATTCATTCCCTGACTTGTGTGACTGAATCCCATCCCCCCTTCTCTCCACCTGCACTCAGGTGCATTAAGAACCGGTTCCATCCGGAAACCTCCTACGAGACTGTGTGTGTGTGTGTGTGTGTGTGTGTGTGTGTGTGTGATGGAACAGCATACAGGAACTGGTCTGACCAGTCCGAGTAATATGGGAACAAATATGGAACAGGAGAGCACCAGTGTCAGGTTTCTTGACGCTGAGCGGCGTTTCTTTTTAAAATGCAAGGGCGTGGCATCGTTACTGGAATCTGACTACACATCTTTACCTTCGGTATCACACAAAGCCTTTCATGAGAAAAACACTATAGATGAAATTCCTTACAAGAATAAACATGCTACAAACAAGGAGGTTATGATCACGACCATAATCCATTACCGACGTTTATACCTATTAGCACTCTGTAGCTAATTAGCATGTTAATGTGCATGACTCCTCGTGCAGCGCCTGAAACAGTGGTGTTGTAGAAAGGTTGCCAGTTTGATTCCGAGAAAGTCAACAGGTCATGACCCGAGTGCCTTTGAGCAAAGCACCAACACTAACGGTTCCCTGGGTGCCATGTCTAGATGCTGCCCATCGCGCCGGGCCTGTGTGCTCACTGCTGCCCTCTAATGTGTCATTTATTTTTTAAATCCGCATAGATTTAAAAAATATATATGAGAAGGAAATAGTTGTTTTGTAAAAATGGGCGTGGTCAGCTAGATTTTGGCTGTAAACAAACCTTTGTTGTGCAGTTTACAAATACAACTAATGTGTATGACCCTGTTTGATTCATTCAAGTCAGGTTTACCAATCAAGCCTTTGTCCACCAATCTCCAGCCAGTGTGCCAATCGACCGCAGGGCTTTAGCCATGCCAACCTCAAACACGTCCCATTATTTGTCTGTAGATATTCAGGCAGCCAATAGCACAGCTCGGATTCGAACCCTGAGCTCGAGTGATTTGCTGCACCACCCAAACCGCCACCAATCCATGATCAGATACTCGCCACAACAAACCAATCATCAGATTTGATGCCATAATTTGGAAATGTAAATCTGATGCTTCCTCGCAATATTGTGTCTGTTTTTATCTGAAGTCATTCGTTTTATTGTTTGTGTTGAAAGAACGGTGTAAAATGGATAAGCCTTATCCAACTGATAGCAAAGTACACAAGGACTGACTGCCAAGTGTGTAAAAATGTACGACTTTTGCATAGCCAATACGACCGAATATAAACAAAAACGCCATATAAATGTATATAACTATACAAGCGATTTAAATATGGATTTGGTCTTTTGACTCGAGCTAGATTTGCCATGACCATGATGGTTATCCAGGACTCAGGAAACACTTAAATAAACTGGCTGGTCATTTAAATGGACTGAACTGGCTGATTAATTGACAATCATGCAGACGGTCATGAATTTAAAATAAAAAGGTCATTTCATCATCATCGTCGTTGCTAGGGATGATTTGGCACCATAGATGACACACGAACAATCGTCGAGTGTGATTAGGAGCAATGTGATTTTCTGGATTTACTTTTGAGATTGTGTTTGTGAAAGAAAAGGCAAATAAAAGTTCACATTTCATCAAATAAATAACAAAAAGGTGTTTGTGCACTTTTACTGGACCATCGTTTGGAATTTGCATTGCCTGGTTTCATAGCAAAGAGGCAAATCAGATGACGAAAGGTCAGCTCATACGTCCCAACCCCCTCCTTCCTGATACTGAAACTTTCAGGACTTTCCACCTGTGTAACTGAAGAGAGGAGCGCCGCCATTTTCCTGTGTAATTATTACTCGCTGGCTAAACCAAGCGCATCAATATTCTCCCGCCCGAGGCGAACACAGTGGAGCATTGACCTCAAATAGATCATCCAACATCGAAGGAAAGGCTGCAGTTTTATTTTCTTTTACCTTTTAACATCACGTGACCGAGCACAAACCTAAACGGATAAAAGTTATTCACAATGAACACAGCCGAAAGTTATTTATCCTGCCAACCCCCACTCAGCTCATCTAAAGACCCCTTTCAAACCCTTTTGTAATCACTGATGCATCTCGGATCTCACCCCACCCCACTCAGGGAGACAATGGATCTTCCCTCTACAGGTGAATGTCCTGGGGGTGTGGCGCCACACACACACACGAGAGAGACACACACACACACACAACTGTTCCTCAGAGACTCAAACAAGCACCAAACAGAATTCACCCCCCCCCCGCAACACTGTAGTAACACTATTCCCACAACACATCTCAGTGCATCGAACACACACACACACGATTCGTATATAAAGAACAGAGATTCATGGAGGAGATAAAACATGAGTTATAGATTTGGCTCAGGGAGCAAACAGCACGGCCAAAAAAAAAGTAAAAAGAAAAAAAAAAAAGACCACGTTTATTAACAAGGGTGTGTGAAGTGGTAACGCGCATGCGCACTAGTCGCCCGTTTCCCCTGAAGTGCTTATCGCGAAACAACTGGTTCAACAAGATCAACTGTACCACACACACACACACACACACACACACACACACACACACACACAATCTCTTACTGACTTTACAACTGTACTGATGAATACACACTCACACACCACAATCACACACACCTATTCTCACCAGGATTATAATATAATTATACAATATAAAAATACAATTAATTATATTAAATTATAAAGATAATTATACAATTTAAAAACACAACAGATAGAAACACACAGACAACTATATAGTGCTTTAAACTAGCTGTGAAGAATTAATTACACTATTCATCTACTGATTGTGCGTAATTATAATAAATTATTTTTATTAAATAAATTATTATTAGTAGTAGTAGTAGTAGTAGTAGTAATAATAATAGCCATTTAGCAGAAAAGTATCGAGGACGACATGCAGAAGTGCTTCTATAATGAAGATTATTGAAGAAATTATTATTATTATTACTAGATTAGTCTCCTAATAAGGAGTTTATAATCTCTAAATCATTAAAAGAAACTCACTGTTGAGCTGCAGCATGGAGTCATAAATCTTGCATTGCATCTGTCCGGTACTCTGGAATGCGCAGGACATCCACAGTCCCTGGTACATGGCCACAGCAGTGATGATATTGTCCCCTACATAAGCAGACATCTGCCACTGGGGCATGATGGTACCAGCAATCAGAGCCACCATCCCCAAAACACCCAAAACAAAACCCAGCAACTGCAATCCTTTATTCGCCATCTTCGTTCCTCTTCCTTTATTTAAAAACACCACAGAGACCAAAAGCTTCAGGTGAAACCACCACAAGTCCACTAAATAGCCGGGACCTGTGGGTCTTCAGAACCGTCCTGAGACTCTCTTAAATCCTTCTCGTTGCGGTGGAAGCACCTGTCGCGCGCGCGGCCACACCTGGTGATGGAAATCAGCAGAAGTGGCGGGAGCGCGCATTTAAAGCGGACGCACCTGTAGCTCCGAGGCGGGGACGCGCTGAAGTTTCGGCTGCCGCGTCCTCCTCCTGTGATTGGACGATGCGCCGGAAAGAGCTGACGTCACCGTTTCGAAGAGGGGGTGGGGGGTGATGAGTAAACCGTATCGGGCTGACGTCATAGTTTGTTTGTTTGTTTTCTCTTTCATCAAAACTCACCTGAATTCGAACCCACGGTGGTTACTGGGGTTCGAATCCCGCCTGAGGCAATATGGGGCTCTCCTTGTTCTGCGCGGGTTTCCTCACACAGCCCAAAGACATGCAGTCCAGTCAGGTTCATTGGAACGGATAAAGAAAATGCAAATCTGTGTGTGTGTGTGTGTGTGTGTGTGTGTGTGTGTGTGTGTTTGTCTCTGTACCCTGCAACAGACTGGAGATCTGTTCAGGTGTTTAGTGTATTCGCCCAGTGTGTGTCACACCGTGACCCTAAATGAAATAAACGCTGGAGTAACTAGATCATGATTGGATGAATTGTAAAATGTTTTTATGTCAGACTTGTGTTTCTTTTTTCTCCTCTTGAGTGTACGGAACAGTGTGTACCGGTTTATTTTGTACAGGTTGGTTTATCTCTGAATACTAGCTGAGACTTTCTTCTCTCCCTGATTTAGCATTTCTAATCGGAGTCACAGAGTCCTCACACGTACAGCAGAATTAAATCTCTCTCTCTATTTTATCCTTCAGTTGACTTTGACCCTGGGTTACTCTGTGTACCGTTACCGATCCCCAGAGTATCTCGGCAATTACATTTTACAGGGTAGGTTGCCAGGTCTTTCCCCAACCCTGTAT
>JAOTRQ010000005.1:1326974-1341995 GCA_028565875.1 Hoplisoma paleatum | reverse complement strand
CTGTGTGTGTGTGTGTGTGTGTGTGTGTGTGTGTGACTGTGTAAATGTGCTACATCTATTAGACTCTGTACAAACCTCCTCCAATCATCTTTCCAATAAACTAAATAAATAATTTATTTACACTGAATGACCACCTATTAAACACCTTTTGTCCTTTATTTATTATTTATTAATATCTTTACAATAAAATATTTATTTTAAGATAAAGGAATAAACTAACTGGTCCTGCGGTTGTACAATTTGTCCCAAAACCACCGTGTTGGAGCGACACTTTGATTAACGGCGTCCGTTAAATACCAGAACGTGTAAATGCTTCAGTTGCAGCCCCGGGGGCCAATTGTGGCCCGTTTCCACCGGCCCACAGCCTCTGTCATAAGATCAATAACATAAAATACAACAACAACACAATGTTAAACATTTTAATATACACGCCTACAAAAAAAATGCTATTTTATTTTTCACCACAAGATGGCAGTAGACGATACACAGTACAAGAGTTGTAAATCACGCCATCATTTTGTAGCCGTTTCCATAGTACCCACGCCCATATTCGGTGTTCCGGATCTAACACGGTTCTTCAATGCGAAAAATCAAGTGGCTGATTGTGTGGCGCCGGTCGCATCACAAAACCAGAAGGTTCTGGGTTCGAGTCGCACTTTTTTCCAACAATCCGTTGCATAAACGATAAAACAAACAATCCGCCGGAGCCGTCGCTCTTCTACGAAGTGATAAAGAAGTGAATTTCTTTTTGAGAAAGCTTCTTGCTGTGAGTGTTTATTTGCGCTGTGGCGACTCCACTTTCTCCATCGCTTTACCCAGAGTGCTACTTTGGGATTTTAGCTTTTGCGTTTGGTGCTGCTCATTGTTGACGTGGTAATTGTGGTTCTTGTGTCACAAAAGCCCAGAATATGGACGATGCTGCTCGACGCCGCGACGACTGCGTGGCCATTAAGCATTAAGCGTTTATTTAACTCCAATCCTAACCGTGGCTGTTTCAGGTCTGTTCCAGAGAGCCATCGCCGAGAGCGGCTCGGCCATCTCCAGCTGGTCGGTGAACTACGAGCCGCTCATGTACACAAAAATCCTGGCCAAGAAAGTGGCATGCAGCTCGGGGGACACGGCCGACATGATCGCATGCCTGAGGAGAAAGAGCTTCCGTGACCTGGTGGATCAGGACATCCAACCGGCTCGATATCACATCGCGTTCGGACCGGTGGTGGACGGAGACGTGGTGCCGGATCATCCAGAGATCCTCATGCAACAGGTTCAAGATTCAGACGGGAACAAAATAACTGATCGATTTCATTACAGCTGCTAAATGATAAAAAACAAATCACCATTAATCACACAATTTATTATTAATAATCTCTCTTTATTCTTAATATAGAGACGAGTTAACAACAAAAACGTAGACACACAATCACACACACATGTAAACAAAAACATTTGCACGCACTTCATGACGAGTTATCAAACATTAATAAAGAAAAACATAAACACACAAATGTGTTAAGGAAAACTTACACCCACAAGCATGTGTATATCTACACACACTTACACAAAAGCATGTGTAAACAAAAACATATGCACACCTGTAAGCAATATACACACAAACATGTATAAAATATACATACATACACCCACAAGCACGTGTTAACAAAAACATACACACAGATATCCGCACAGACACACAAGCACGCGAACAGAAACACACATATACACATACACACAAACACGTAAACAAAGATATACACAAAAACCTGTGTAAAGACACACACACACACACACAAAGGTGTAAACAAAAACATATACGCACATAGACGGACGCGTGTCAACAAAAAGATATACACGCATATAGAGAGACGACTTATGAACCGAGTACACACACACACACACACACACACACACACAGCACTCAGACACAATGTTCTATGGTAAACGCTCAGCTGAATTTGATGAATTGCACTGATTTATTTGAACACTTCAGTAATCTGACATCACTGATTATTCCCGTGTCGCCGTGGTCAGGGGGAGTTTCTAAACTACGACATCCTGCTGGGGGTCAACCAGGGTGAAGGCTTGAAGTTTGTGGACGATACCGAAGGGGAGGATGGAATCTCCGCTGCCACGTTCGATTACACCATATCCAACTTTGTGGACAATCTGTACGGATACCCAGACGGTGCGTTGGCTTTATGACCCCCTCCCCTCACCACCCACCAACCCCCCGCCAGTTCGATTGGTACGTTTTATAATGGTGTAAACATCTGACATGTGTGTGTTCCTCCTCTCCCTCTCGTAGGTAAAGACATCCTCCGCGAAACCATCAAGTTCATGTACACCGACTGGGCCGATCGCGACAACGGCGACATGAGGAGGAAGACTCTGCTCGCACTGTTCACCGATCACCAGTGGGTGGCGCCGGCGGTGGCCACAGCCAAGCTGCACGCCGAGTTCCAGTCGCCCGTTTACTTCTACACGTTCCATCATCACTGCCAGATGGAAGGGCGCCCCGAGTGGGCGGATGCGGCGCACGGAGACGAGATCCCCTACGTGTTCGGTGTACCCATGGTGGGCGCCACCGACCTCTTTCCCTGCAATTTCTCCAAGAACGACGTGATGCTCAGCGCCGTCGTCATGACCTACTGGACCAATTTCGCCAAGTCTGGGTAAACTGATGATGTCACAAAATTCTACGCCAGACTGTGTTTAATAGAGTTTAATAAAGTAACATTATTACTTTTATACATTATGAAGTCTGCACATGATAACAAATCGTATTCAAATTGTTTTGTTGTTTACATTTTATTATATTTATTATTGTTTTGTTTGTTTGTTTTTCTCCGCTGTTGATCGTCTTCTGTCATGGTCGATCCGTCCTTCCAGAGATCCGAACATCCCGGTCCCCCAGGACACCAAGTTCATCCACACCAAGCCAAATCGATTTGAGGAGGTTGTTTGGTCGAAATTCAGCTCGAAGGACAAACAGTATCTTCATATAGGACTCAAGCCCAGGGTTCGAGACAACTACCGTGCCAACAAGGTGGCCTTCTGGCTGGAGCTGGTGCCCAGTCTACACACACTGAACGAAGAGATCAGAAAGTAAGTGATTCGTTACCACATTTTACGAACCGATAATGTAATCACGATCTTTTATTTATTTATTTATTTTTATTAATTAAAATTTTTAATTGATTACCAGATCACCCGCTCCCGCTGGCGTCCCACATCCCTGGCCTGGATGGAGAAATACAGGACCGGGTCCCAATCTACCCGGCACGAGACAGCCCTCGATAATCTCCACGTACCCGCCCGAAACAGACATCGATCCGGAAGGTTCGGAGCGCCCACGCCAGTCTCCGTTCCCGGAGTTGGTCCGCGACTACTCCACCGAGCTCAGTGTGACTGTAGCGGTCGGCGCCTCGTTGCTCTTCCTTAACGTTTTGGCGTTCGCCGCTCTCTACTACAAACGCGACAAGCGGCACGAGATGATGCTCCTGCAACAGCGGCGGCGCCATCGACGCCTCTCGCCGCAGCGAGGCACGCCCGGCGCGCCCATCCCTTCCACGGCCATCGCCGTGGGAAACGACCTGGAGGAGGAGTTGATGTCGTTGCGGATGAAGCAGCAGAGGGCCGAACTGGACCTGGAGCCGCTCCGATGCCCGCCGGATTACACGCTGGCGCTCAGGAGGGCGCCCGATGACGTACCGCTTATGATGCCCAGCACCATCAGCGCCATGCATGCCTTCAATACATATCCTCCAGCTCCCGGGCACACGCCCAATCCGGGCCCCACTCCTGGCTCCACTTCTAGCTCTGCACATACCAACAATGCTCTGCCCCATCAGCATTCCACCACTCGTGTATAGTAGATTGCCAATGCAGACTTCCTGCGCCGAGACCCGGCGCTGTAAAAATGGCAGGGGGGGAGGGGGGGTTATACCATCCAACATAGCAGTTCGGTAAAAAAGGGGCTCCAACTCCAGTCCTGAGATATCAGCAGTTTAAGCATCAAAGGTTATAACATCAGTAATGAGCTAGAACAAGAGTTATAAACAGGTTAAAACCCAAAGACGTGCTCAGTGAGCCAGACCTGCTTTTATTAGCAAAATATATGAAAGCACTTTGTTATTCCTTCACGTTTAACATTTATCAGCGTTTAAAAGTCTCTTTTGCAGGTTCAAGGCGCTCAACGACGCCACCGCTTGGTAGTCCAGCTCCCAAACCACCCAGATAAAGAAGATGTTCCACTGTACAGTGGCAACATTTCGAACCGATGCTTAAATAAAATAAATAAATACACAAAGTCAACAGATCCACAACATGTACCATCACACATCCGGATTTGCATCTCGCTGACAGACACATGAGGTGCGTCTGCTTTTGGATTGTGCACTGCAGGCTGCTTTTGTTTATGTGATCATTTTGTATGCTTTTGTTTGCTTTTGTTTACCCCCCTACACACACACACACACACACACACTAATAAATAATCTCATTCCCGCCACTCGCATTCATATGCAGACGTCGCCTCGGGCTCCCGGTTCGACGACAGACATTATGACCCGGTCGAAAGTCCCGCCCCTCGTTCAGGGGGAGTGGGGGTGGGAGACGGGGTGTTTAATACAACATCCTGGTACTTTAAATTCACTGAGATTGTGTTTCTTGGATCTTGGATACTGTATTACAAGAATGAGAGTTCTATTAAATTCGTGGTCATTCGTACGCGCTACTTAGCCGTCGCACCGCGCTAGCACAGGTAGCATCTCGCCATTCAGAACAATGCAACGAAGTGGCACAAGCGCTCGAGTCAAATTGTATTAGCGAAACTCACAAAAGCCAGACATTTTTATTGGTTTTGTCCGACGCTGAGGAGGATTACGTTCCTCTTTAAGGTGACTTACTATGCAGGGTAATAAGGCGTCTACGAATTAGACGACCCGACCTCTTGGGGGCGCTCAAGGCATGACGAAAAAGGCTTGCTAGGATTCCGAACATTATGATTGTTTCTTTTTTCTTACATTATCAAGTAGCTAAACGTGTCTCAATCTCAGTAAAAGTACACAATACACTATTAGTAGTAGTAGTAGTAGTATTATAATAATTATTAGTATTATCGTTTTTATATGTATTAATTTACCAGATACGATCAAATGTATTTGTGGATATTATTACTGATTCTGATTCAGTTCAGGGTTTGTAGTTGTTCAATAATACGACCTTTTATCTCACATCAGCTCCATAAAGTCTTGATTTAATAACTCGCTTGTGGAAAACCTTCCCACAAGTCAGTCTGGACTTGGTTCCGGGTTCTGACCACAAAATGGTTCCAACTCTTATATAAATGCATGCGGTGTGGGGAAGCGGACGGTCCAGAAGCGAACCGTCAAATGACCACATGCTCTTATGCCATAAAACATTTTTATTTTTCCATATGAGCACATTTACTTAAATCTCCCGAGTTAAACGAATCCATTGACACCCGTTTACACACACACACACATATACACAGTAGAGGCCGCCAGTGAGCGCACGTGCTTGGGGTGATTCGGCAGCCCTAGCTTAGCCACGACGTGACCTATCGGGTCTCAGAATCGAACATGCAACCTTCGGATCACACGCTCGGGTTCTTTAACCACCAGGCCAGAGTCGCTCCTTATACACTGATGAAGGCAGCAGGACTTGCACAAGACCGGAACTGATACCCGGGACTGGAATTAAATACCCCCAACAACACACACACACACACGTCCAACGTATCAGTGTGTGAATGAGATCTTTTTAGCCGCACCAAACATCCAAACATCTTTATCTTCTTTACAGTCGAGGAAGTTTCAGTCTCATGGAAGGAAAAAAAAATTTTTTGCATTGATTCTCTTCATTTTTCCCGCTGCGCATGCGTTCTTAATTTATTTCATTTTTATTCTTTGTTTTTACTTTACACCTGTTTTACTTTACACCGAACCCCCCCCGCGTCACCACTCACCACCGACGGAACACTTTTATAAGCATATGTGAGATATGTACTATTGAGACCTTGTAGAGACTTAAATAATATGAAAAAAATCTAAAAATTACACACACAAAAAAAGACAGAGATTCAAATATTTTGTTTTTACCAGCATTTATGTGCCAAGTACTGTGATTATTATCGTACAGACGTCAGGAGGGTCGAGACGGATCAGATCGAAGCTCCCAAACCAGACGAAATTAAACACAAGTCACTGATAAAGTGCCAAAACTACAAAACGTACAAAACGTTGCTTTATATCGTCTCTTTGTTTTGTTTCTTTGTTTTTGCTTTTATATTGTTTTTGCTGTTCAGGACTTGATGGGTCCGGGTTGAGGATCACGAGGATTATACATACATACAAGACGATTATCAATATTTAAGTCTAAATATAGAAATGATAAAATTGTATCTTTGTTTACTCTGCCTGGTTTATATTGATTCTAATAATAATGCCTGATTTATTTATGTCCCGCACACAATATTTTCTTTTTGTCATCATTTCTGCCCTTCGTTTGTGTCCTGGAACTATTTTGTGCGCTTCACTCTTCACTCAGATTGTTTCACCCAACGTATGAGAATCAATACTGATTGTGATCACATAAAAACAACAACAACAACAACAGGATGTATAGATCTTTTATTTCTTCCATTCATAACGGAACCTAAAGCCCAGAAGGACTTGAGAACCCTCCTGCATTACCCCACCACCACCACCACCACCACCACCACCCCGTCTTCGTTCGTCTTTGTTTACATTGTATATTTCGGCTTCGTTCGTTTCCTGGCACAATTTAGAGAGCGAATCTTCGGGAACGTGAATCTATAAATCGGAATCTTTACTTTCATGATTTCCACATCTTTCTATGCTCTTGTTTTCGGGTCCGGGGGGGGGTTTGGGGTGCTAACGAAAGCCGGAATGGACGGAACAATTAGAATCCCGGACAGACACTGGGACCGGATGAACTACCGTGACGGACACACTCGTGACAGAAACCTGAGAGGAACCTGGAGCTTCTGTCTGAGAGACGAAGCACCGAATGCCAGGATGTTGCAGACCAGGCCATCGCTGTGGACGACGCATCGTCACTCACGCTCCCAAAAAAACGCGTTCCTCATTTTGTCTTTCGGTTTTCCGTCTCTTTGACGAATATCCGATAAACCACTTCGACGGATGGACGACCGTCCCAAAGGAATCGACAACAGAACAGATACATTCATAGAAAAAATAAGAGAAAGCGAGTGTACATTCTTTTCCGGGGTGTAAGACGTGACTTTGTAAATATTCTGTTTCTTTGTTTGGTTTGCAGCTGAATGGCTGATTGTCTCTCTTTGTAAGAACAGGTGCAAGTCCACTTTCTTGAGTCGATTATTTTGATTTATTTCGCTTTTTTTGTGTGTGGGGGGTGTGTGTGTGAAGCTGCAGTTCAATTCTGACCCGGCAAATAACTCGAGACTGGACGTCCAGAGATAACCGAGGTCACGACAGACGAAGTGCTCCGGTGCCCCTGCTGTCCGTCCCGGTATAGCATCTAGTCATCAAGTCATTAACATCGTTAAAGCTCTAAAATAAAGCTGCTCTATCCGCTGATGAAGGTGCAAACGTAGATTAAAGAAAGCGACCCTGTGCATTAAAGATAAATCATTTATGTTGGTTTTAATCTGGCGAAGCCGAGCAATTTATCTCATATTTTGGAAGATCTTTATTCTTTCTGATATCCAACTTTACTCTTCTTTTGCATGGCTTATGATTAAAGATGCGCCCAGTTAAGAACACGTCCGCGTCGCCTCCTTTAAGGTCGTTTTTCCTTTAAAAGTTCAGCCACGAGATCACATCCACCGCCAATTCATTCATCGCCATGACGACCCGAGTTTCTGAGAGTCCCTGACACGTTCGACTTTTCAGCCGCCGGCAAGAAAGTTCGTTGTAGTTCGTCGTATTGAATCTGATCGATATCGAGCAACGCACATCGAGGTCCCGCCATATGCAGAGAGCGAATACATTATCTACAAGCGTGCGCGCTGTATCGTGTGGATGGCTGTTGCGCTCCGTCTCGTGAGGGGATCTCCAGATCCCGGGACGTATCATAATGCCGGACCGAAACTCATCAGAAGTGACGCAGCTCCGATCTCTGCTGGACCTAAAAGCTGGGAGAGCGATCGGGGGTGTGACTCTCCATACACAGAGCTGATCCACATTCTGATCACCACCTATTCGATTCGGCTTCAACCCCTCCTGACCCGATTCGAGCGGTGCTTAGTATTAGTATAAAGAAAGCACGGTGTTCTGGGTAAACTGAGGTGCTAAAAAGACCAACGAATGCTTAAACTAAATATTAAAACAGGGTAAAGACGCCATTTCAGGCTCAGACATCAGTTACCAGAACAGCAGGCGAAGATCTTTGTGAAAAAAATAATAAAAATTAACAATAGGCACAAAAGCTTGATACATTTGCTCCTTAGTATTTATACTGTATGTTCTAATAATCGGTTCTTTTGATATTTGGGGATTTTTGTGGCACGATATTGTTGATTTCTCAAGGTTCGGGTGAAGCTGTAGATCACCGATGCTGTAGGGAGATAGAAAGGACCGTTTAAGTGCTTTATACAGGTCGAGTTTTATATCTTTATATAATATATTTATAACCTGGTGGATTTAGCTGGTTCATCAGCGTCCCCACTAAATATCAACGGTGTAAACTTGGTGATTTGTGTCGCCTTGTGTTATCAAACTGTTGCGTTGTGCATTAATTTGATGATCGAAGCTGTTCGTTTATTAATGTCGATCACTATTAAGTTAAAACTATAAAACGATTACATTTATATCGTTCATATCTAGTAAATATGGAACATAAAAATACATCTAGTTCATATTTAGTCTAATAAAGGCGGCCGTCGTTTCCTGCTGGTTAGTCCCACCGGACTTGTGATCGGAAAATCGCCGGTTCAGATTTCCGAGAGTCAAGTGTCCCTCACCGTGCCCACTGAGCCAGGAATGTGTGCTCACTGCTGCCCCCTAGTGTGTGTGTGTGTGTGTCAATGTGTGAGTTTCACTGTACGGATCAGGTTTAATGCAAAGGATTAATGACACTGTGTGTAAAAAACACAGCGGAGATGCAAAAACAACAACAACAACATTGCCTAGATAGACACACAGGTCAAGATGTTTTACTGTGCTATGAACATGCCACTTAAAGGTTCTGTATGTGTCAATGTAAACGTTCAGTACTGGTTAAGTTGCTTACGGATCGGGATCAGGACCGCTGACATATTTAATGCTCTGGAGAAATCATGATGGATACGATTGTGCCTGTGAGATCGTGGATACTACGGTTGTGGAATTGTTTAAGTAATAAAGAGCGATTCCTGTTTGCCTCTGAGAGTCCTAAACAGGACCGGTTGAGGGTTTAAATACGTCTCACGAGAAGGAAGGTTTTTGCAAAAAGAATATCGTGGCTGCAAAAATCTCAACGTTATTTTATAACCGATTATTCAGACATGCCTAGTCAGCATCATTCTCATGCGTCACAGCGGCGGCGTTCCAAATCGAAGCGGTAACAGTCTGGATCTGTGAATTTAAACACACGCATTATATTTCCCAAATAGACAATATAAGCTTTCCATATTTTTTTTAAACTTTACGGAGGGTCCCGGGAGAGGCGGCAGACAGACACACAAAAGCACATTTTCACCAGATTCCGTGGTGATCCCCTTTCGTCTGCTGCTGCCGTGTGTGTAGTACAAAGTGGGAATCGAATTAAGATATATATATATAAATAAATAAATAAAGATATTTACCGAAGTGCAAACTGCTCCGATATTAATGCTGGGTTTGCAAAAGAAACTTGCACCTGTTGCTTTTTCCTTTTGTTTGATTTTTGAGGTGAGGAGAGAGTTTTTTTTGGGGGGGTCTGGGATGGGATGGCGTCCATATTTCTATTTCATATAAAGGCTATTACACGCTGTATGATGTGTACATGAACTGGAGAACATTAAAAGACGATTATTCAATGAACATTTAGCACGACGACTTTTTACTCGCTGTGGCGCAGCATCGATGCAGCGGTGTGTCCCAGGTGTTATTGTAGAGTGCACGTTAAACACTCACATCTCAGTGCACACGATCACGTGTAAGTGTGTCCCAAACGGAACGCGACGCCGGAAGTGACGGACGAACATTTGATGTCGCGGCTCTATTCCGACAAAATATCCGCCAGCTTCATGTTTACATAATAAACATTTATGCTTCTATCAGTGTTCGCTTTCGTTTACCCTTTAATAATGAATCGTTTCTTTAACGTTGTTTACATTTATACGAAGCCACTCCGATCCGGTCGAGAGTCCCGCCCTTTCCGTTACGTCGGCAAGATGGCGTCCGTTCAGTAACATCGTTTCGTGCTGTATTTTGAGGGACATTTTTAGTCCAACATCCTGGTACTTTCATTGCTTTATTACAGACATCGATCGTGTTTCTGAGGTGCGCTCAAACTCGTCTTCTTAGTGTGCAAGTGCACCATTTGGGACGCACCTTATGTGTTGTTTTTGTGTGTCTCGTTGTGTTTGTGTTCATTTAGTTTTGCTGATGTTGTTGTTATTTGTGTGTCTGTTTCTGTCTTGTTCTTGTTTCGATGTCTAACTTGTTTGGGATGCGCCAGGATCCACCTGAACAAAGTCAGGATGAGGTTAGTAAACCTGAATCCCTCCGACCTCTCGTTAGGGATTATTAAAGCACTACATTGTTGTGGGTTTTTTTATGCTGGGTGCCCTTCCTGATGCCACTGAAAGTCTCCAGGACTGCATTTGGTATCTGATTAGCGTTACTGATCGTTAGTCGGGATGTGATGAAAGACGTTATCGATGAGACTTTTATTAAAACAACAATAATGTGAAGACAAACTTTTCTTTTAGTGTTTGTCTTCGGAAAGTGAAGTAAAATACTTCATATGTGACGAACTATCATTTATTTACATAACGGATGTCCTGTGAGGGGTAAAAAACGTGGTTCGATATTTAGCGTTAAAAGTAAATAGAGCCACCAGCGCCCTCTGCTGTTTCGAGTGAGTATTGATTCAACCTAAAGGATGTGGCGCCATCTTCAGCCTGTTCGATCTGGGCGACGTGACTTGTGTTCGATCGAATTTGTTTTGTTTCGAGTTGGTGGGTCAATTTGAAGAAGCAATGGCACCATCTAGTGCCCTGGACATAAAAAATATTTCCTAACATCATCTGGACTTGAAAGTTTTGATCCTTTAACCATAAATCCAAGCTCTCAAACTCTGGACTGAAAAGGGTTAAAGGGACGAAGATGCCGCTCGAATAACGACATGAACGGTGTGTATGAAAGTATCAGCAGAAATATGACTGATGAAAATTCCATGAAAGAGATTTTTATACAAGATTAAAGACGCACGATTTATTAATTCACGTTTTGAAAGCTTTACCACGTGTGTACACTGAATCATCTGCTTTCTTTTATAGGTTCATCGGTTCTCGCTCCGTTTTGTGGCCTTAATCAATGTAAAGTGAATTTAAAAGCTTTTTAAAAGATCAGAACTCGGTAAGTCATGCAGTGTCACGATCCAACAGATGGTCATGTAATTAATGAAGAATTAATCTGGAAGGATCTTCTCAGAACATCTGCAGAAACATGGACTGTCTGCTCATAAAGACGTCCGCTCGTTACGTCTCAACATCTCAAAAGTCGAGAAAGAAACAGCAAATCGGTTGTTTCGGACACAGATTTTATTTAATATAGCATAAAGATTGTATTATATTTATCATAATCTGTCATAAAGTGATAATCTTACAAGTCAAAATGCTTGTGAATAAGTAACCTTAGTGAGAAACGTAAATCAATCATTAAATAATTAAACATTGTCCTGTAGGGGCAGCTTTAAAAGTTCCGGGTTCGATTCCCCTTGTACAGCAACAAAGCAGCTTTTTTCTATGTAGAGTTTTGAATGTTTGCGTCGTGTCGGTGTGGTTTTCCTCCAGCTGTTCCGGGTTTCCTCACACAGTCCGAAGACCTGTACAGGTGTCGTTGTGTATTCGCCCAGTGTCACCTTAAATA
The DNA here is from genome assembly GCA_028565875.1 of Hoplisoma paleatum. Taxonomy (NCBI): domain Eukaryota; kingdom Metazoa; phylum Chordata; class Actinopteri; order Siluriformes; family Callichthyidae; genus Hoplisoma; species Hoplisoma paleatum. The sequence goes on along the minus strand of JAOTRQ010000005.1, from coordinate 1,329,915 downwards.
GGATCGATCTGTGGTCGAACTACATCACGGATGGATGGATGTGAAGTGAAATATGTTTCCGTCCATAATGAACATGTATCATGTGATTAATTTATAATAGATTGGCTTACCGTTGTTTGTAAACTGATATTTAAAAATAATAATTTGCTCGTTTCGATGACTAAATAAGCATCGTTTTATCATAAAGCTGCGTACCGGATCGTTTCTATGCCACAAGGTCTGCAAATTATTAATATTCATTGGACTAAGGGGAAACAAACCACGTGTGACGGAATCACGACACAATTTTAGGGTATTTTATGGACGCATTATTAAAATCCGAAGTCCGAACTGTGTGTTCAGTAATTTAGCTTCGTTGTATGATCGTAAAAATCGACGTCTTATTGATATGTCCGGTTGTAAATGAATCAAACACGCCGACCAGTCAGGTTCTACAATTCCACAGTAATTATCATCAAATTATCATCAAGCATCGATTGGCTTTATTTGACATATAATAAAACAAAACACGGCATATTAATCTCTAGACGACACTGTTGAGATGGCTTGGCAGTGGAGACTGAGAGACGCATTTATCGTAGAAGATCTGAAAGCTCTGGTCCACGTCCATCCGCTCTCTCAGGAAGTTCTCCAGGTCCTGCAGGGTGATCTCGTGCACAGAATTGCCATCTTTGGCATTTTTAGCAAAGGCACCTGAAAGAGAAACGATCACCGGTACATCACACGTGTTTGTATAGATACACACGGGGGCCACGGAACATATCCGAGTCTCGTCCAACAATGGCACTACAATATATACATCATTTCATCTTAATTAGTAGTGCCGTATTGTCCTGTAGGTACCTGGACACTATACATAAGCATGGAAGCACTGAAGTGCCGATCCCCTGCCCAGATAAATAAGACGGATGTGTCAGGAACTGTATCAAAGTTTGTTGTGGAACGTAAAGAAGATCCTCTTGAGATACAATTTCCTGCCGTGATATAGACTGTGTAGGGTTTTCTAATCATGTACGTCTTTCTAGCTCATATCAGACATTATTATAATATATTAATATTATATTATCCATAATATAATTATTATAGCTAGATTCATGTATAATTCCATATTTTCTAAGGATGTAACAACTCACAAAGAATCGTAAAGAATCGATTCACTTGGGACACGAATCCGATCAAAGTACGTAGTAAATTTTTCAGATGAATCAAATCCAATATCCACTTTAAAACAGCAGGGGGTGTTGGTGCTATCTATGTACCAGCCCCCGCCTTCCTCCTACAGACATATGGTTTAACGGAGAAGCTGTGTATCTACGTGTATGGACATTTCTGAATTTCGAGTTGACCTACAGGCATGTTTTTTGGACTGTGGGAGGAAAACCGAGCACCTAGATGAACCCCAGGCAGACACGGGAGAACATGCTAACTCAACACCAAAAGCTATCGGACTGCTGTGGGGCGAAAACGCCACCCACTAAGCCACTGTCTGGCCGTCTTTGTCTATGTATCTTAATATCTGTCTATCTGTCTGTCTGTCTGTCTGTCTGCTTAATGCTAAATGTTAGTCGAGTAAACAATATCGTAGACCCAGTATCGTAAATATCTGTTTACCTTCCAGTGTTCACGTATTAAGTGGAACTCACCTTGAGCAGGGAATCGAACCCGTTCGTAGTGAGGAGCGTTGCGGTCGTAGTTGGTGCAGCAGTAAGCAGACCACACGTCTTCTGGAATGGCCACGCGGTCCTGATTGTTACGGCGGATCATGTTTCCAGCCGTCGTCACCCCAGTCACGATGAACGCGGTCCCGTGACAGTAATTATTCAGACGCACCCGAATGAGCTCCTGGTACCGGTGCCACGGCCCGTTGTGAAACGAGTGGACCAAAGGCACTATGTTGGTAAGCGTGTAAGTCGCCGCCCGGTCGTTCAGGTCCGACTGGTGCTGGTCTGGGTTCAACTGACCGCGCTCGTACAGCACGACGTTGGCGTAGTCCTCCAGTACCGCCTGACTGTCTTCGAACTTGGAGTGCAGGTAACCTGTAGGAAACGCGAGCATGTTTCCATTCCCATCGGTCTCTGCAAGCTTGAGAAACAAACAGAAATGAAATTATAATGTATATATTTATAATAACCAGATAATGACTGGATAGATGAATGGATGGTTGGTCATACCTGAGGTTCGTACATCCAGGGGAAGTCGACTCTGCTGTTTCCCTCCGTTTTCTTGAACGTGTACGCTGAATAAACAGGCAGGCGTTTGCGGGGGTCATACAGCGTGACATAGCGGGGTTTATTTTCATACCGTTGGCAGATCTTTTTCAGATAGGTGGTGGTGATGCCCCGAGGTGCAGTGCCCATATATAACGAGTCTTTGCATCTCTCGATGTGTTTGAAATCTTCCACGGTGATCGAGGCGACGCTGTGGAGCGTCAGTAAGAGGAAACCAACACTCACGATGGGATTCATCTTCCTGGAGAGGTGGTGTCGAAACGTCCGGACGGAAGTATTTATACCCTAGTGGTGCAGGTCCGATAAGCAAATAGGGTTCCTGTGTAGTTAAGGCAAACAGAACTTCTGATATCTTTTGGCCACGTTGGAAAGTACGTAGGCCTCCACCAGAGATGCAAATGTAATGAAATGTAAATGGGACCACTACGTAGCCGGCTGTCATAAAAGATAATAGTTGACTGATTAGAATTCAAAGCTGTACCATAAATATGCAAACGTCAAGCTTTTACAATTACTTAGTGGTGTAAAAAGTTTGCGAGGTTTGCAAACGACAACTCTAGAATCATTTTTATACTGGAAATATATTTTTATAGAGCTGGAACTATATTGTATTCGGCGGCACGGTGGCTGAGTGGTTTCAGCACTGTCGCCTCACAGCAAGAAGTCCCGGGTTCGATCCCCGGGTCGGGCTGGGGACTTTCTGTGCGGAGTTT
>JAOTRQ010000005.1:1300402-1313228 GCA_028565875.1 Hoplisoma paleatum | reverse complement strand
ACACACACACACACACACACACACACACACACATACGTACACACACACCTTTATTTAAGTGATCTGGCTTAATTGGATGATTTAATAATTGTTTTTGTGTGTCTATGTTCTGTGTGTGTGTGTGTTGTGCACTTTTGTGTGTGTATCTGTGTGTTATGTGTGTAGCATCTCTGATCAGAGGGAACAGGGCTAACTGCGCCCTCTTCTGTGATAATCTGGACTGGCTGGTCAGTAAACTGGACCGACTGGAGGCCTCGTCAGGTAAATAGGGTACACTGATCTCTGGTGTGTGTGTGTGCGTGCGTGCGTGCGTGCGTGCGTGCGTGCGTGCGTGCGTGCGTGCGTGCGTGCATGCGTGTGTGCGTTTGTGTGTGAAAGCTCCTTCTGATGGTGTTGATGATGTCCATCACAGGTATATTAGAGGTGCTGTACTGTGTCCTGATCGAGAGCCCCGAGGTTCTAAACATCATCCAGGAGAACCACATCAAGTCCATCATCGCTCTCCTGGACAAACATGGAAGGAACCACAAGGTGTCCTGCAGATCAGATCTAAGAGAAGATCTCAGCCTGTGGGACGTTCCTCACACTCGCTTCTGTGTTCTGTGTTCAGGTGCTGGACGTTCTCTGTTCTCTGTGTGTGTGTAATGGCGTGGCCGTCAGGTCCAATCAGAACCTCATCACCGAGAACCTCCTCCCACGCCGTGACCTCCTGCTGCAGACCCAGATCATCAACTACGTCACCAGGTCCGGGTCCAGAGTCGTTTATTAGGATGCTACACATAACACGCTTATATAGAACACACTCACACTTCTCCTGCATGTCTATGGACCGTGGGAGGCAACCGGAGCACCGGAGGCAACCCATACAGACATGTGCAGAATGGACCCACTTGGAAGCACACAGTGATACACACCGAGCATTCACAGATCAGTTCATATAAATCTATAGGCAGAAAAGTCACAAACTACGAGTCAGGAGCAGCACATGTGCTCACTACTGCCCCCTAGTGTTTGCAAATGTGTGTTTCACTGCAGATAGGGTTCAGTATGGAGGATTTACTCCTGTGTGTGTAAATGTCTAAACATGAGTAAGCATCAGCCATCTTGTGGTGACGTTCCATTCAGCCGTTCTGGTGAAGTGCACTCTGGGATCTCCAGCGTCTCTCCTCTGGTGTGTTGCAGTATGAGGCCGAATATCTTCCTGGGAACATGTGAGGGATCCACACAGTATAAGAAATGGTATTATGAGTTGATGGTGGATGGAGTGGATCCCTTCCTGACGGCTCAGTCTGGTCACCTGCGTGTGGGCTGGGCTTTGACGGAGGGCTACAGTCCGTACCCCGGTGGGGGTGAGGGCTGGGGCAGTAACGGTGTGGGAGATGACCTCTACTCCTACGCTTTCGATGGTCTCCATCTCTGGTCAGGTGAGTGACCTGGTCTGAGACATTCACAGATTCTTAGGACTCTTTTTCTCAACGTGTGTGTGTGTGTGTGTGTGTGTGTGTGATCAGGACGTGTCCTTTGTCAGGTGGCTTCACCGAATCAGCACATGCTGGCGGCGAAGGACGTGGTGAGTTGCTGCCTGGACCTGAGCGTTCCCAGCATCTCCTTCCGCATTAACGGGCACCCGGTACAGGGCATGTTTGAGAACTTCAACCTGGACGGCCTCTTCTTCCCTGTGGTTAGCTTCTCTGCTGGGATCAGGTAGGTGTGGGTCCTTCAACCTGGACGTCCTGAAAATCTTGTGATCTTGTACTTAATGCTCTGTACCTGGTCTCCTCTCACAGTGTTCGTTTCCTCCTGGGTGGACGACATGGAGATTTTAAGTTTGTGCCGCCGCCCGGTTACGCCCCGTGTTACGAGGCCGTTTTGCCCAAAGATCGTCTCCGTATCGAGTTCATAAAGGAATACAAACAAGATGTGGGCGGGGTGAGAAACCTACTGGGACCCACACAGTGTCTGTCCCTCACCGCCTTCACCCCCAACCCAGTGGACACCGTGCAGGTACACACCTGGGAGCGTCACATGAGTTCCTTACATTTTCTTAAATAGATATCAATTTAGTAAATACATGTGTTTATTTTATCATTTGTTTATTAAAAGTTGGTTTGACTTTGATCTGACTACATTTAGTTCTTCATTATGCAGGAGTTTAGGGGTTCGAATCCCAGGCTGGGTTTACAGATACATGGGCTCTTTGGTGTTAAGTGGACCTGAAAGATTATCAGTCCACTACAGGTCTCAAGCCCAGATAAGAGTTTTAGATCAGGAGATGTCTGATTGGTTCCAGTTTGGTTTTGATTGGTTCTGGTTTGGTTCTGATAGGGTTCTGGTTGGTTCTGGTATGGTTCTGATGGGGTTCTGGTTTGGTTCTGATGGGGTTCTTATACATGCTGCTGATGTTGATTGCAGATTGTTCTTCCACCACATCTGGAGAGGATCCGAGAGAAACTGGCTGAGAACAGCCACGAGCTCTGGGGGGTTACCCGCATCGAGCAGGGTTGGACGTTCGGCCCGGTCAGACCACACCGTTTCTGCTTACTACACACACACACACACACACACACACACATTGTTAAAAAATTTTTTTACTCTTTAGTTCCGTGATGATAACAAGAAGCTTCATCCGTGTCTGGTGGACTTCCAGAGCCTCCCAGAGCCAGAGAGGAACTATAATTTGGCCATGTCTGGAGAAACACTCAAGTAAGTACGTCGCAATGTGTGTGTATGTGTATGTATATGTGTGTATGTGTGTGTATATGTGTGCGCGTGTGTGTGTGTGTGTTGGTAAACCTGACTTTTGTAATGCTGTGCTGTACAGAACGTTGCTGGCGTTAGGTTGCCATGTTGGAATGGGAGATGAGAAAGCTGAGGAGAACCTGAAGAGAATCAAACTGCCCAAAACGTACGTGTGATCATCGGAGGGTGCTTAAACTGCTGTATGCCCTCTGCTGGCTGATCGGTGGTGGTGCAGTGAGACAGGGGATCATGTTGATCAGTGACTCTCTGTGGTCTCTCCTACAGTTACACACAGAGTAACGGGTACAAACCCGCCCCTCTGGATCTGAACCACGTCAAACTCACCCCCAACCAGAACACCCTGGTGGAGCGACTGGCGGAGAACGGGCATAACGTGTGGGCCAGAGACCGAGTGCGCCAGGGCTGGACCTACAGCATCGTCCAGGTAATACCAACACATCTCATCCAGAGTTCTTCATGTGCTGCAACAGAGATCCATGATGCTCGTTTTCTTCTGCTTCTTTGTTTTATTACTTTATTACTTCATTCAAGATCTAAACCATGACATGATAAGCTAAAGTTATAAAGTTATATACATGTACACTTTATACACATGATCTTATAATAACAGTTGTGAGGTAGAGGCACACAGTCATTTAAAACATGATATTCCACTAAACAGGGTTTGTTGACTTCTCCAAAATGGTTTTGTGCTGGTCAGGATCCTGATGCAGAAGGTGGATTGGTGACTCTGGATTGTTTGTACTGTGTAATTAATGCTATCTCATGGTTCTGTTTGTGATCTTTAGGACATTGTGAACAAGCGGAACCCTCGTCTGGTGCCCTACAACCTCCTGGATGAGAAAACCAAGAAGACCAACCGAGACTCCGTGTGTGCGGCGGTCCGGACCCTGATCGGTTATGGATACAACATTGAGCCTCCGGACCAGGAGAGCAGTGAGTCTGATCCACGTTCTTATTAACCCAGAGTCCCCAAGTTCGTGTCTGATCTTTGGCATGGGTCTGCCTTCAGGCGGGCACGTGAGTAATGGGACGGGACATAAGATGCGAATCTTCAGGGCTGAGAAGTCCTACGCCGTGACTCAGGGAAAATGGTACTTCGAGTTTGAAGCGGTGTCTGTCGGGGAGATGAGGGTAGGATGGGCGAGACCAAACGTCCATGCAGACAAAGAGCTCGGCTCAGACGAACTGGCGTACGTCTTCAATGGCTGCAAGGTAATCTGATACCTACTGAAGGATGGGACAGTAAATGATATCAAAGAAAGTTTGTTTTGACGCATTGATGTGTGATTGGCATTGTTTAGGCGCAGCTTTGGCACGTTGGCAGCGAGCCGTTTGGGCGTCAGTGGCAGCCGGGCGACGTTGTCGGCTGCATGATCGACCTGGTGGAACAGAACATTATGTTCACTCTGAATGGAGAGATGCTGATCAGCGACTCTGGCTCTGAGATGGCCTTCAAGGACATCGAGATCGGAGAAGGTACGAAACATCTCCATCAAGATTCTCCTGAGACGTTTTAATTCTGGTTCTCCTTGTACCTTCTCCTCCAGGTTTCATCCCTGTGTGCAGTCTAGGCCTCTCTCAGGTGGGTCGGATTAACCTGGGCCAGAATGTTAGCAGCCTGAAGTTCTTCACCATCTGTGGCTTGCAGGAAGGATTCGAACCCTTCGCCATCAACATGAAGCGAGACATAACCATGTGGTTCAGCAAGAGTCTCCCTCAGTTCATCCCGGTCCCCACCGACCATCCTCATGTCGAGGTGCAGATCTGAGTCATGCACTGATCTCTGAGCACTACCATTGATCTGCCAGCAGAGGGAGCAAGTGCTAAATCACTCCCTCTGCTGGCTGATCCATGGTTGTATAATTTACTGATTGATTAATCATGTTTATTTATTAATTGACAGTTTTGTTTTGACTGTCTGTAACAATCTTTAAACATTAAAAAATAACTCACAACACTCACACACCTTTCCATTGCAGGTGTGTCGGGTAGATGGCACGGTAGACAGCGCCCCCTGCCTGAAGATGACCCATAAGACTTTTGGCTCCCAGAATGCCAACACAGACCTACTCTTCCTCCGACTCAGCATGCCCATCGAGTTTCACGAGACCTTTAAGGTGGAGGCGGGGGCCACGCCTCTGACCCGTGCCCTCACCATCCCAGAGGACCAGGCCCTGGAGGTGGATCCCAACTCAGAGTATGAGCTGCTGAAGAAGAGCGCCACCCGCAGGGAACCTGAGGAGAAGGAAAAGGAGCCGTCTGTGCCTAAGGAGGTGTCCAAGGAGGTGGAAAACGAGAAGGATGTTACGACAGAAAAGAGCAAAAAGAAAGGGTAAGGAGTGTTTCTCAGATCAGTCTGATCAGAAGTATGTGGACACCTACAGTGGAATGAGCTTCACTCTATGGGATGATTCACAGGTTTTTCTCCAAAGCAAAGAAAGCAGCGTTTGTTGCCCCACCGCCCGTGGTCCCCGCTGTTCCTCGTTTAGTGGAGGACGTTGTTCCCGATGACCGAGATGATCTGGACATTATCTCTAACACCACTACAGTATGCCCAAGCACCACTAAAGATAATAAGGTCCTGTAGCATGTGATGGTCTGAACGTTTCTCTGTGTTCTCTGCAGCATTATTACTCAGTGCGAGTGTTTGCAGGGCAGGAGCCCAGTGGAGTCTGGGTAGGTTGGGTCACGCCCGATTACCACCAGTATGACCTTCATTTTGAAATCACTAAAGTGAGAAATGTCACAGTCACTGTGGGAGATGATAAAGGAAACATCCATCACAGGTACACCATCATTAGGAGAGGGTTCTAATCAGTGCTGCTATGTTCTCATTTGGAGAGCTCAGTGATTCTCATCCTGGAGAACGAGGAGGCCATTATGAGACAGTGATGAGGTCTTGACCTGTCTATCTCACCTGTTTTGTCCAGTATGAAGCGCAGTAACTGCTACATGGTTTGGGGTGGAGAGTTTGGTGGATCCCAGCAAACACGCATCACACAGGAGGATCTGGTGATCGGCTGCCTGGTGGACCTCGATACAGGTCTGATGACCTTCACAGCTAACGGGAAGGAGGTCAACGCATTCTACCAGGTGAGCATCTTCTTCGCTCTTCACTTCAGGCAGGATCTTAAAATTTAGTGATCGGCTTTCTGGAAATGAGTTGAATGGGATTCAGGTTAGAGTGGATGTGGGTTCAAGGTGGATCATTAGAAATCATTAGAGATGAAAGAACCACAGCATGAGGGTGGAGTAGTGGTGAGAATTATAGAAGATCTGGACCACTTTATGGACATTTACAACATTTGTTTATTTCAGGTGGAACCCAACACCAAACTGTTCCCAGCTGTGTTTTGTTTACCATCCAGTCAGAACCTGCTGCAGGTGGAGCTCGGCAAGCTCAAGGTCCAAAACTAAAATAAACCCAAAACGCTTCGGGATAATCTCCGAGTCGGAACAACCTGACAACAACCTGATCATCTCGTCTCCTTTCAGAACATCATGCCCATCTCGGCTGCAATGTTCCGGAGTGACAGGAAGAACCCGGTTCCACAGTGCCCTCCCCGACTTGATGTCCAGATGCTGACCCCTGTCATCTGGAGCCGAATGCCCAATCATTTTTTGTCACCTGAGACGGGGCGTGTCAGCGAGAGACAGGGCTGGATGGTGCAGTGCACAGAACCACTGATCATGATGGCGCTCCACATTCCTGAAGAGAACAGGTACAGATGAGAATCAAAAGTTCTTTAAATGAAACAAAGTTCTGGTTGTCCTGGTAACTGTGTGTATCTGTGTCAGGTGTATCGATATCCTGGAGCTGTCTGAGCGCATGGACCTGCTAAAGTTCCACCACCACACCCTGAAGCTCTACAGCTCCGTCTGTGCCCTGGGTAATAACCGGGTGGCACATGCCCTCTGCAGCCACGTGGATGAGTCTCAGCTCTTCTTTGCCATAGAGAACTCATACCTCCCCGGCCCCATCCGCAGCGGATATTACGATCTGCTCATCTCTATGCATCTGGAGTCCGCTCGGAGAAACCGCCTGATGACCAACCGTGAGTTTATCGTACCCATGACCGACGAGACTCGTTCCATCACGCTCCGGGCTCACACCCTGCCTGCGGTGGGTCTCTCTACCTGCCTCCGACCCACATTGCATTTCTCTCACACCGGCTTCGTGGGTACCAACCCCGACCTCTACACCCTCAGCCCCATGCTCCCACTGCAGGTACGGATATCACTGAGACATGGAGAGTCGAGGTTAGCTCTGACTAGTCAGGATGAGGGATAGAAATAATCGCATTGGTTCTGTGCTTGGACACTGAAGACCTGCACTTGCTATGAACTGACAAGTGCCCCTCTATAGACTTAGCCAGCCTATCATGACTGTGTAGATGCCTGACCAGAAACCAGCATAATCGGATTACTGTCCCTGTAAACAGTAGCTCAGTATTTTGATGTCCCTGTGACCTAATCATCCGCTCTTTTCTCTGTAGATCTTGAAGGACCATGCTCTGAGCATGTTAACAGAGGCGGTGCAGGACGGAGGCCAGGCTATGCGTGATCCAGTAGGGGGCAGCGTGGAGTTTCACTTCGTTCCCATCCTGAAGCTCATGAGCACCTTGCTCATCATGGGCGTGTTTGAGGACCAGGACGTCAAGCACATCCTCAAACTGATTGAACCCACCGTCTTCAAGGAAGATGAAGCAGTCAGCGAGGACACAGAGGAGAGAGAGGGATGCGTTGTTAGTAACAAACAAGGGGCTGAGCTGGAGGAGGAGGAGCCAGAGGAGGAGGAGGAGGATATGGGAGAGGAGGAAGAGGAACAGGAGGACGAGGAGGAAGACGAGGAGCATGTCACAGCTGAAAGAGAGGATGAGGAGTCGGGTAATGGAGGAACTGAGGGCAACCTTAGGAGGGAGGAGCCTAAAGAGGCGGAGGATGTAGGGGAGGGGCTTCTTCACATGAAACTACCTGAATCAGTCAAATTGCAGGTGAGCGTCACACCAAATCCACCTCGTATCACCATACACAGCAGACCAGTGGTGAGTTATAGCAGCTGCAGGCACAAGGGGGCGTCCAGACCAACAGTCTGACCATTTTACTGCCCCACTGATCATGTTTAGCTTCCCAACGCTTTAGATCAATTCTGTAGAGATAAACATTTTATTTCTTTTATTTCTTTGTTCTCTCAGATGTGCACACTGCTGCAGTATTTCTGTGACTGTGAACTGCGCCACCGTGTGGAGGCCATTGTAGCTTTCTCTGATAGGTTCGTCACTCTGGTTCAAACCAATCAGAGGCAGCGGTACAACGAGCTCATGCAGGCCTTCACCATGTCTGCTGCAGAGACTGCTCGCAAGACTCGAGAGTTCCGCTCCCCGCCACAGGAACAGGTACACACACACATACACACACACACACACAAACACACACACACACACACACACATACACACACACACACACAATCACCAACCACAGGTACCAGTTGAACAGAAAGGAATGGAGTGTTTCATGCAGGAGCAGGTTAAGGAGGAACTGTGATTTCTGTGATTTGTGTTTGTAGATCAACATGCTGATGAACTTTAAACACTGTATAGACGATGATGAGATTCCGGTTCCAGAGGAAGTCCGTGCTGAACTCCAGATCTTCCACAACAACCTGTTGGCTCACTGTGGTGGGTTCCACAACTTCCTGCACCCCACAGAACCAGACGTTTTCAATCTGACCCCTCTTGGATCTTCTTGTGGACATTTCAGGTGTGCATGTGGAGTTGGAGGAAGAGGAGGAGCAGGTGGACACGTCTCTGCGTGGACGACTCCTCCGACTGCTCGAGAAAGTGAAGAAGCTGAGGAAGAGGAAGCAGGAAACCGAGACGGAACCCGAGGAGGATAAGAAACCCAGTGAGAGAACATCCTGGGATCTTAGAAGTGTTGATGTCCCTCAAATTAACTCTCAATAGCCATGTAGACATGTTACCAGGAACTCAAACCCTGGACGATATCAGCACTGTGTAATCTGTCTGGTGTATCAGGAGACACCATCAGCTGGAGGGGGGCATCAGGACCCATCTCATTTCTGACCAGGATGAATCAGTTTTGAAACATGGTGAGGTTTGTTCAGTAATCCAGTGTTTTTGGGTGCAGGTACCCTGCAGGAGCTCATCTCCCACACCATGATCCACTGGGCTCAGGAGTCCTTCATTCAGGACCCCGAGCTGGTGCGACTGATGTTCAGCCTCCTGCACCGACAGTACGACGCCCTGGGCGAGCTGATCCGAGCCCTTCCTAAAGCCTACACCATCAATGCCGTGTCCATGCAGGACACCATGGAGCTGCTGGAGTGCTTGAGCCAGATCCGATCGCTCCTCATCGTCCAGATGGGTCCCGAAGAGGAGCGCCTCATGATCCAGAGCATCGGGTATGGGTGGAGGTTTGGGAGTGATGGGTGGGGGACTTGGTGCCCACGTGGCTGTGCTTATTACACTGATACAAGACTTTCCACATGACAGCATCTAAACAAGTAACGATAACAGCAATAAATCTTCTGTGTTGCAACTTCCTCAAAAATAAAAGGACTTTTAGATAAATACAATTTCTTTACAAATACTTATCTGTCTTTCTCTCTGTCTGTCTCTCACGGTCTTACTGTCTCTGTCTCTCTCTCAGGAATATCATGAGTAATAAGGTGTTCTACCAGCACCCGAACCTGATGAGGGCTTTGGGCATGCATGAGACCGTGATGGAGGTCATGGTGAACGTTCTGGGTGGAGGAGATTCGAAGGTGCTCCCCACAGCATGGTGGCAGTAGTGCTTTAGTGGTGTGTACGATGATGCTGATGGTTTGTTGTCTGCAGGAGATTCGGTTCCCCCGCATGGTGACCAACTGCTGCCGGTTCCTGTGTTATTTCTGCCGGATCAGCCGACAGAACCAGCGCTCCATGTTCGACCACCTGAGTTACCTGCTGCAGAATAGTGGCATCGGTTTGGGTCGGTACCCGCCGGTTCTGCAACATTAACACCAGCTTCCATCACATCTCAGTGTTTTCATGCTCTGGTGCCTCTCTTGTAGGAATGAGAGGTTCCACACCTTTGGATGTGGCGGCGGCGTCCTGCATTGATAATAATGAGTTAGCGCTGGCTCTCCAGGAGCAGGATCTTGAGAAGGTGATCATCTCTGAGTCCTTGTTGAGCTCGTGGCTTCTACAGAGTTTATTATTATTTACACATCCATGTCACACTGTGTTTTTATATTTTACATTGTAGAGCAATGTAGTGGTTAAAGTCCTGAAGAATGCTGGTTCAAGCCTCACCATTGATAAACTGTCCTGTTGGGCCCTTGAGTGAGGACCTGAATTTGAATTTGGATAAATGCTGAATATATAAATGTAAATTAATCCAGATAAAGAAACACACATGAAATGTAGAGCAGTAAAATGTAGAGATCAGTGGCCACCGTTGGGCCCCTTAATCAAAATGGTGTTCAGTTGTAGATGTAATTAGTCTGGGATAAATGTGTCTGCTGACTGTTTTAAATGTAAACATAGTAAACAAACAAGTGTTAAACAAACCAGGAGATGTTTTATATACGTTTCTCTTTGATGACAGTTTTGTTTGGAATGAGAAGCTCTAGATCTTTGACTGTTACTGTGACTGTACATGATAAGGCTGTGATGATGAGATGATGATGTGGTCGCTGTAGGTGGTGAAGTACTTGGCTGGTTGTGGACTCCAGAGTTGTCCCATGCTGCTTTCTAAAGGTTATCCTGATATTGGCTGGAACCCCTGTGGTGGAGAGAAATATTTGGACTTCCTTAGATTTGCAGTCTTTGTTAACGGTGAGTTTCTAATCCTAATCCCGATCCTAATCTCTTAACCTGCTGTGTTGCTTTTATATGCTGAGAGATTTTCCTCTTCTGGACATGATGCTCATGTGTGCAGGAGAAAGTGTGGAGGAGAACGCTAACGTGGTAGTGCGTCTCCTGATCAGGAGACCCGAGTGCTTCGGACCCGCGCTCAGAGGCGAGGGAGGAAACGGTCTGTTGGCTGCCATCGAGGAGGCCATCAAGATCTCGGAGGATCCTGCCAGAGACGGACCCACCGTCAAAAAAGACCGACGTTTCCCCATGTAGGATCTCGGAGCAGCGCTGTAGCTTCATCATCTTTATTACGTGATGTTCCTCATAATCACTATGTTTCAGGTTTGGAGGAGAGGAGCAGCATGAGGAGAACAGAGTTCATCTGGGTAACTCCATCATGTCCTTCTACACTGCTCTTATCGACCTGCTGGGGCGCTGTGCTCCCGAAATGCATGTAAGCACCCGTCAGGACTGAATACAGCTCAAGGGTCTAAAAATCAGAAACGTGTGGCAGAAAGTGTAAAATCTAGATTCATCTTCTCCATCTCTGGGGTTTAAGGTGGATTTGTGTTTTTTAATGTGAGTGAGAAGGAACTTTGTGTAACACTGAACTGTTTAGGAGAACGTTAAGGTGGAACTGGACAGTTATTGGAACATAGTTAAGGGAGATAAACACTTAAACTAACAGCTCCACCATAAAGGTCTCATCATAAACATTTCCATGTTACAGAATAATGGGCTCCTTATTACTTTGTTCTTTTAGAATGATTTAAGCAACACAAATCCACATTAAATCCCAGAGATGGAGAAGATAAAGATGAGATCCTGTAATTCCTCCTCACTTCTGATCGTTTGTCAGATTTTTACCCCCCTAATGGAAACTGTCCAATAAGGTGTCATTACCATGGAAACATTGGAGCTTCACCTCAGTAAAGCTTCAGCGCAGTAAATCTGTCTCAGTATTTCTACAGCAGCACATTTACATCATTCCCACCACAAGGGGGAGATCTACTCTTTAATAGTTTAGACAGTTAATAAAACCAGACATAAATCTGTGTTATAAATGATTGATTATAAATAATTGATTATAAATGATTGATTATAAATGATTGATTATAAATGATCTGTTGAGCAGTTGATCCAGGCAGGGAAAGGTGAAGCTTTGAGGATCAGAGCGATTCTCAGATCTCTGGTCCCCATCGAGGATCTCGTTGGTGTTATTAGCCTCCCACTTCAGATTCCTGCCTTAGGAAGAGGTGAGGAGAACATGTTTAGGAATGAGAACCTTCTGTAGGAGAATTTCTTCTGAACAATCGGAACTATTTGGACATTTGACACTTTAGATAACAGCATCATCGAGCCCAAGATGTCGGCCAGTTTTGTCCCGGACCACAAGGCCCCGATGGTGCTGTTCCTGGACCGAGTGTATGGTATCGATAACCAGGACTTCCTCTTACATGTGCTGGAAGTCGGATTCCTTCCTGATATGCGAGCAGCTGCCTCACTCGACACGGTGAGCACAGAGAGTTGTGATGTCACATTTCTGTTTTTATTATTAACACCAGTCACGCGATTCACGTGTTGTTGTCATTGTTGTTGTCATTGTTGTTGTTATTGTTGTTGTTGTTGTTGTTGTTGATGTTAATGTCAGGTGTTTGATCTCAGACTGCCTTCAGTACCACTGAGATGGCTCTGGCCCTGAACCGGTACCTCTGCTCGGCCGTCCTGCCCCTCATCACTAAATGTGCCCCCCTGTTCGCGGGCACTGATCACCGCGCCATCATGATCGACTCCATGCTGCACACTATCTACAGACTCTCCAGGGGGCGCTCTCTCACCAAGGCTCAGCGGGACGTGATCGAGGAGTGTCTCATGTCCCTGTGCAGGTGAGTTTCAGAACTGAACCTGACTGTATGAGGTTGTTGACCTCTGACCTGTTGTCTCATGGTTAAGATACCTGCGACCCTCCATGCTTCAGCACCTGCTCAGGAGACTGGTGTTCGACGTGCCCATTCTCAACGCCTATGCCAAGATGCCATTGAAGGTACCACGGCGGCGTCTCCAATCTTGTGTGTGTGTGCGTGTGTGTGCGTGTGTGTGTGTGTGTGTGTGTGTGCGTGTGTGCGTGTGCACGTGTGTGTGCGGGTGCGTGTGTGTGTGTGTGTGTGTGTGTGTGTGTGTGTGTGTGTGTGTGCGTGTGTG
>JAOTRQ010000005.1:1260176-1279191 GCA_028565875.1 Hoplisoma paleatum | reverse complement strand
ATATGCTTCTGTATAACTCAATTATGTGATCATATGGATTTTTTGATGGTTGTAAATGAAAAAGCAAGTTTTAAAGACACATGTTATGTTCTTTTTGTTATATATAGATACAGACAGACACCAGAGGTACATTTGTGGGAAATATTTATCTATCTGTCTGTCTGTCTCTGTCTGTTTATATATATATATATATATATAAACGTGTATGTGGAAAAACACCCTAATAAAGCCTGTATATTTCTAACATATTTGCATATTTGGACATTTAATATAAATTTTAACAATACTGAGTGTAAAATTTTATTTAGACACCAGAAAAAACATGTTTGAAGTGAACCTTAGAACCAAATTCCAAGAAATGAACTGTGAAGCATGAAGTTTTATCGTTTGAGGATGTTTTGCTGCCTCAGGACCTGACCGAATCGCCATCGTAGTGCTTGAAAAAATTAAGCTGAAACCGAAGTGGACCTTGCAACATGACAAGTCATAGTCCAGATCTTAATCCCATTGAGATGATGTGGAGTGACTGTACATGCAGTTTTTACATTGAGGATGGGGCAAATGTTGAGGTCAGAGATGGTGGATGGCTACATGTAGCTGCACAGTGCAATGAACTGGCTGGGCATCCATCCAGACACGATAATGCATGTGATGGGTGGTCAAAGTGCACAGCTTGCACAGTTGGAGTTACCATGATCCTGACTAGGATAAATGTTATGTTTGGGTCATTGTTCACAAACATTTGATCATATAGTGATACACTGAAAACAGAGAATCTGATTTAGAATCTTTTATACTATTATACTGTTATGCACAACCAATTTTGCCTTTGTAAGTACTTTTGTAGTTTGTTTTTGTGGTTAAATTACATGTGCCTGTATGTACACCTGCCATGGCTTTAGCCTACTTTTCTAAACTGCCGTTACAACATCTTTAAATTCAACATTCTTTATGCTGAATTCACACACACACACACACACACACACACACACCCTATTTTGTTTGTACATAGTTACGATGCCATACTATGTAGCAAAACAATAACCATAGCGCTTATGGTAATGAATTCACTATAAATATTTATTTACAATTACATTTCAGCGTTTAACAATCTTTTTGTAACCATAGGTGTTCATGGGTGTTAGTTATAATACAGATAATATAAACAGATATTTTTTTTTTATATAAAGTATGTCAAGTAAATTATACATTTATTATGACTTATGTGTCTGGATTTTAATCAATGAAACTTTTATTTTTCTGTTACTGAATGACTGAAACCTTTTTATAGCAAAGTATATATTTGAAATAAGTTGTATTTTATTTTTTAATGTCTGAGAGAAAAAACATATAGCTACGGCTTTTCTTACAATAAAACACCAAACATGGAGGATAAATAAGTAACTAGAATTATTTTCTAATGGTAATATATCTTCATTCATTATTAATTTGTAGTCAGTTGCCAGTGTATTTAAATACTTAATAAAATGCTGTTAATATGGTCTCATTATGGGAACAAGATGGATGTAGTATACAGCCTCCACACAGGGGTGTTTGATTAAAAGTAAATTTTGTGTTTATTTATTTACTTATTTGTTGTTCTTGGTGTTAATGCAAACTGCATTTCGTTGCTTTGTACTTACGACATGTGCAATGACAATAAATGAATTCTATTCTATTAATATTTAAAGGTATTACAAGGTGTTAGGATTTATTCATGTGGTTCCTTTTGTGTTCGCAACTATATAATTAAAAACACATTTCCGAAAGGGGGCTGTTAAATATACTTTTTATCATAGATAAAATATTTTTTTCTTTGCTTAAACAAATGGCTACAAGTTTGTAAGTCTTTGTGCTGATCTGTAAATACTCATTAATGCAAGGTTCTGTCTCAACATGGTCATAAACTGTCATCCACCTTTCGCAAGCAACATAACTGACATCCTTTGAACTTCAAAGACCAAAGTAGCACCTTGTGGTGTTTTTTATACCACTCTTTAACAGGAAAAGGAAAACCCCAAATGTAGCTCCCCTCCTCCATTTTTTTCATGCCAGTGACCACGATCTAAACCCCATTCACAAACATGTAAGCAGTCCCTCGGCTCCTCCGCCATCTACATTAGGAGTTTTGAATGTTGATCCGTGTGAAGGCTAGGTGGGGGATCAGTCATGCTTCATGGGTCTTAATCCCTCCTTGACACTTTTCCTTACCTGGCTGATGAGTGTGAAAGCAAAAGTCTTATGGATGGGAGACGAGAAGGGTGTGATGTCTCTGTAGCCCGGGAGGAACCGACAGTAAATGGAAACAGTATTTGTCTTTAGTTAAGGGGAAGGTAGAAACTGATGGCTTGAATTCTTTCATGCCCCCCCCCCTTCTTTTGTAATCACAAAACTAGAGCTTTTTAAATGAGACCAGCTCCACTGGTCTCTTCTTTAAAGTCTCCACTGATTAAAATCAACCCGGGAGGGTTAATGGGGGCATTATAGTTTAAATGAAGTGATTATAAGATAAACTGATACGTATTGGGGGAAAAAAGATGAGGCAGGATTAAAGTATACTCATGAATGATATATTAAATTAAGCATTATACATAATACATAACATTATAGATACAAAAGTATCTGGACACCTCAGAAGATGCGAAACATAAAACATTCTAAACATTCAAAAACATCCCTTAAAATGAATTTTGGTGCAACAGTCTACAATCCTACAAAAAGTTTTCCATAATATTGGAATTTGTGCCAAGCTAGCATTTCATTTTGAATCAATCAACAATTTAATTTGTATAATAGTGTTGAAAAAAATGTTTAGTAAGGTTAGAAGAGACAATAAAGGCCATCCTATACCTAATCTGTCCAAAGCATGCCAATTTGTTTATTTGGATGCCGGCATTGTTTATATGGATTTAATTTTACTTTAAAATATTTAATAAATTAATTAATGATTATTAAACACTAAGTGAAGCAGCTATGGCCTGGTGTTTAGAGAACTGGGCTTGTGATCTTGTGGTCTGAGTGGTTGTGGGTCTAGCCCATAACTGCTTCTCTGGCACCGTGGCTAGAGCTTCCCACTGCTTCATGTATGTGTCCCTTATTGTCTGCTCGATAGTGTAAGGAAATCTGTGTGTCACAACATGGATTGGGTTAAACATGGAGGACAAAATCCTCTGTGAAAAAATAAATATATTTATCAGTTGCTATCTCCCAAATCCTTTCACATCCACATTTTGTATAACTTCTATAACTCAATCAACAATTCAGTTTGTATAACGGTACTGCATAAATGTTTAGTAGATTTAAAAGAGACAGTTAAGGCCATCGTAATCCCAATCTATCTAATTCAAACCAACCGATGCAATATAAATTGGAAGCATGTGTCAAATAGTAATGCTCATATACCACTAGTTTTAATATTTGTCATTATTACTGACAAAAGAGCTTGTAATTTATTAGAAATGTGCCAAGATTTTATGCTTAATTAAGGCCTATAACATTCTAATTCACTAAATACTAGCTTGGGTTAAAAAAGAATTTACAAAAAAAATAGGATGTGGGTTAACTGAAAGCATCTTGATCCTTGACATTCTTCAGGACAGAACGTGCCTCTCTCACATAAAGCTAAACAAAAGTATTCCCATCCTGTGTGAAATATGACGGCTCCGGCTTGCTTAACGGAAAACTGGGTGTTTTGGTCTTGCTTTCAGGGATGAGCTCCAGCAGGGCAGGGAAGGGACAACACATTTGCGTCCTTAACAGGGCAGCAAACAGCGGCTATTAGAGATGAAAGGGGATTAGTGGGGGCAATCAAAGACGATCACGGCTGGAGCCCATTTACTCAGAGAGACTTTAGTCTGTTGGCTCTAAAGACTGACTGGGTGGGAGTGAGTATTGTTGACATTTTCATTGCACTAACAGGCAGGATACAAAATACATAAGGCAGAAATGATCTTTTCTTGATGTAAACTTAAATGCAAAGATTTTTGCCATTCAAAATTTATTAAATAAATGATTAAACACTAAGTGAAGCAGCTATGGCCTGGTGTTTAGAGAACTGGGCTTGTAATCTTGTGGTCTGAGTGGTTGTGGGTCTAGCCCATAACTGCTTCTCTGGCACCGTTGCTAGAGCCTCCCACTCCGCGTATGTGTCCCTTAGTGTCTGCTCAATAGTGTAAGGAAATCTGTGTGTCACAACATGGATTGGGTTAAACATGGAGGACAAAATCCTCTGTGAAAAGAATATAAAAGTAGTTTGAAAACGTTTATCCTAATCAGTTTATACACACTTTCTTTCACAGCCATGATTTTGGATATATGATCATAAGCTTAATAGGCATGTTGTATGAAATTGCTCATATAAATAAAAAACATTCAATTTGGCTTTACCAAGTGTGTTTGGACCTGCTTGGTCAATTCCAATTTTTAGCAGTATACACCTAATTTTATATTTTGTTCCTAAAACACCTTTCATTATCTTGCCTGCACAGTATAAACTACGTAACAGACAACACAAACATGCTGTATTGTTGCTTTAATGGCTGGGATGATAGGTGGACATGGTGTCTCCTACTCCTCCCGTCTGTGCTTCATAAAACCAAGTGGTTGTCTGTACTGTCTCTCTCTCTTTCCCTCTCTTTGTCTGTCTGTCTCACTCTCTCTGCTACCTTTTAGATCAAAGTCATTCCATCTCTTTATCACATCTGAGGAGCTAAGGACGCTGGAACCGAGCTGGGGACTGTCCCTCTCACTGTGCATTCCACATACAAGTATAGAAACTTCCCTGCAGCACCCAGGAGAGATCAGCAGTAGATACAGATAGACATGAGATCTGGGTTTTGTTGTGCCCTTTAACTATGAGAAGAGAGATAGTGTTAAAGATATGATGAGAGAAAGAGTTATCTGTTCTTTGAAGTCATAAATAGAGAAACTTTGTGTTTTTGTTTAATGATGGCGCAACTTAGAATAAGTGAATACATTTACCCTTAGTAACAATACATTATTTTACTTTATTTTGGGGGACTTGGTTAAATTGATGACAGTTTACATTATTAAATAATTATTTTTCATTCTTTTTCTTTTTGATTTATTTTTATAATCTTTATAATTATTACTACAACACACTCTTTTACTGATGACTTACCAGATCCAAATAGCTTTAAGAATTTGGTAATATATTTGATTTGCACTGTTGAAGCTTCATAATTTGTGAGCAATTATATAATGCAAAGAAATTGCAATACATTGTGCAACATATCCCACAAGGAATATTGTTTGTTCTTAAAGCAAATAAACACTTAGTGAATATATTCTTATGTATGTAACACATGCTCGCCACGAGCTAGGACAAGGTGATAGTGTTGCCACAAAGCGTGGGACATATTTAAGTTATTTACTTGTTTTAAACATATTTAGCAAAGGCATACCTGCGCACAATTATTTAAACAACATTCAGACCAGGAGTCACCAACCTTTTTGAAACTGAGAGCTACTTTTTAGGTACCAACTAATGCGAACGGCTACCACTTGTGAAATCACAAATGTATAACCTTTAATTACATGTTACTATTAATAATGAATGATATTGATCTATGTGAAGATGCTGATCATGTAAATGATTTCTCACAATCATTTTCAACAATAATTTAACAAGGTAGGAAACAAATAAATATCAACATGCAAAATATGCAGCTAGTTTTAGAACAAGCCTGTGGGCGATTTATGAGGTCAGGGGCACCACGTTGGTGACCCCTGCTTTAGACCACACATCTGATTAAATCAAATCAGAAATTTTGGAAGTTTTATGAACATATATATTCAAAATACTAGTTCAAAATTCAAAATATTCCAAAATATAAGGTTGTATAATATTTAACATGTTAACACACTCGGACAATTACACTTGGCTTTTTGACATACAGTCACATTATACGCCAGGGCCTTTTCACCTTTAATATTTGGGTGGGCTGGTAAAAAAATAACAGATGGGCAATTTTGGCTGAATAAATATTTAATTTAAATATGTCTAATGATTGTAACATTATGATTAGGTGGGCAAGACGGCCCTGCTATATCCACTCTACTATAAAGCTTGAGATTGGGAATGTGTACTTTTTTACAAAACACTAAATATCGAAAGAGCATTTGTAGTGGACATCCACCACATCACTATCACTTTACAACAAGAGGGTCCTGGTTTTGATCCCTTTCTGTGCAGGTTTACTCTGGATGCTCCTGTTTCCTCCCACAGTCCAAAAAACATGCAGTTAAGTTAATCAGGGATGACCAAGATTTTGAAACCTAGTTGCTTAATTTAACTAATTAAACATGACGTTAAAAACCTAATGCTTAGGGTGCAATGTCGCTGAAAGAGCAAAGAAGAACAACTGTATTAACAAAGGACGGTGATGCCTGAAGACTCAAGACTCAATATGAAAAAGGTTGCTGGTTCAAACCTCACTACCAGCAAGTTGACACTGTTGGATCCTTGAGCAAAACCTCGAATTGCAAATTGTGTTCCGTTCTATTAGTAAGTCGCAATGTAAGTTGTAATGTAGTGATTTGTCGTTTAAAAATAGACTAAATACAGCAACAAGCAAAGGTTTTAACTAAAACACTTTGGTTTCTAAGGCCATTCACACACTGTGGTAAATTTAAATACTCTGTATCCAAATCTATTACTCTAAATACCCCATAGTTCATATTCCAGGTCTTCGTGACGTCAAGACAGGTAACATTCAATGGGATTTACGACTTAAGTACCCATCAATGGCGCCATCTTTCTTCGCTTTTGTTTTTGTTTTTTGTCGGATTTAAAGATCAAATCAATCAGTTGTTATCAATGACGGGTGCTACAATTTGCAACCAAGCATTAATTTGGCCGTGTGCTGATGAACTTGGTTATTCTCCTTGGTTATAAACCCGCGATTAGAGAAGAGAGTAGATAATGGCTGTGTTCTAAACCACAGTGTTCACTACTGAGTGTCCTTTATTTTATACATATATCATTTGTTCTGTAAGTATGTCGATTTAGAAGCAGAAACTCGGTAATATTTGACTTGATTCTAGTAAATATGGTTGTGTTTATGAGTACGAGAGGAATACAGGTGTATGTTTGAGGGTGAAAGGCGTTTCTCTCTCTCTCTGTATTCAGTGCAGTGTTTCAGTAATCGGCCATTAACTGATTCACTACTTCAAACAAGTTAGGCGCTTTGATACCAATACTGAAGGAACAACGCTGGATCAAAAACAACGCTCGAATAACAATAGAACATCGACCCTGATCCCCTGATCCCGATTTACACCTAATCACACCAACATCTAATCCTCTATGTGTGCGAGACAGACACAGAGACAGACATAATGCAGAAAATTAAGTGCTAAAGTGTTGCTCTGAATATAAAGATGTCTGTATTATGTATATGTATTTCTAAATGTGTGCAAAATACAGAATAACACACATGGTATCATGTTATTAGACAAATAACAATTCCTAAATAAAATATGCACAGATTATAACATGTATAATAAATATATGTGACTCCTTTTAGAATTCACATATCTTGTACATTGATTACGATCAGTTATGAACCGTTATTATCAGGCTAATTGTCACACACGGCACTGGAAGTGTGTTAGAGGCATTTTGTGGACAATGAATTCCACTCTGGGTTTGAAAACCTATAAGGGAAACAAATATGACATGAGCTATAATCACCGTCTGTTATTGTTTGGTATTCAGTAATTATCTTTATATTATAAGTGTGTAAATTATACAGAATTACTATAGTATTGTCCTCGTGCCACATGATAAAAAAGCTAAATTAGTAACGCTACACAGTGCAATATAGGATAAAAATGCATTTATTGGTTTGTACAGGAGCTATCATGATTAAGATTTGAAAAAAAAGTATAAAGTTGATTATAAAATATATGAAATAAAGATTTTTAATTTCTGTCAACAAAAGAACCTATATAGGAATCTATTCTCACTTGATTGGTGTGGCTTGTAGCATCAGCGGCAATAACTCCAAAATCATTTTTTCATGGAATGTGCAAAATCTCGACAGGAATACTTCAAAATTGGTGTGTTGTTTGTTTGAGGGATAAGGGACATACAGGTTCAACTTTTGGTGTACACATAATTATATATTCGGTTTTGAATATGAAATTTGGTTGAGGTCTTCAAGCACCTATAAACGCAGACAGGCTGATCAGAGAGGAGACAGGATCTGTGATTTGAAATGGGGGGGGGGTACCTTGCTGGATCACCAGACTTACTGGAGCCAGGAATTAATGGGCTCATTCAGAGGCGATTGAGACGTCTTAATTACCACACTTGTGAAAACTCAAGGGGTGGAGAGCAGAACAGGGAGGATGTTTCCTTTGATCCTGCTCTGGAGCGAATTGTAAATGAGCTTGGATTAGGCTTATAAATACCCTGGGACCTGTGCAAAAGGTGGTTATCACCTAGCTGAAGACAAACAGAGCTCTAACTCACTCACTCCATCTCAGGACTTCATCTTCTACACATTTACTGCAGGTCTTTAACTACACAGCACCACAAGGAACACTAGCAGAACGCTACCATCTTGGCTGGATTTACTTTTGGTCAGACATTTACAGCTAAAAAGCAACTACTGGCGGAATGATGAAAGGACACTTTTCTGTTGAATGGCTCTCTCAGAGCAGCCAGGCTCCATATAATTCCCAAGCTATGAACCGGTCCAGCTCCTGGATCCCATCAGTATTAGAAAGGCCCAGTACATCTGGGACTGTTCCAGAAAGCCTGCCTGGTTTCTACAGCAGGAGAGCAGATAACACAGAGAATCAACAGATCCAGTCTGAACCAGCGGGACCTACACAAAGCTTTAATACTATACCTAAACATGAGACCAGTATGACCAATGCAGTCGCCCTTCAGCATGGTAAGTTTTGTCTTGATGGATTTTCTTTCACATACATTTTAAAATTATTTCTTATAAATTATACTGTACAGATTATATCGTCTGGACATGTAGGTACCTAAATTATATTACAACTTGAATTAAAACCATATAATTGTGGGTAGTTGTTGAAAGATGGTAAATCTTTTGATTTTTAGAGCAAATGCTCTATTTTTTTTTGTATTTTAACTGGATTTTGTATTTTAACCAAGTTTTGTGTATTTTTTTTCATTTACAGTGCCAGAGTTAGGCTTTAGCAGTGGGACAGAAGAGGAGGAGACATCTGGATATGAGAGTGAAGGTGGACGATCTCTTTCCCCAATGGCCTCCAAAGAGCCAGCACCATTAACCTCACCAGGCACTGGGCGCCGAGCTCGAACTGCATTCACGGCAGAACAGATTGAGAGTTTAGAGAGAGCATTCAAGAGAAATGCCTACCTGGGAGCCCAAGACAAAGCTGAGTTGTGCAAGAGGCTAAATCTCTCTGATAAGCAGGTATGTGATGGCTTACATTCATTCTAAACATTTAGGCCATTTCGTACTTGCTTTTTGAAATAACAGAAATAAAACAATCAGAAGAGGTTAAGGAACTAGCATAGTTGGGATTTCTTTGGTAAAAAAAAAACAATTTGGCGAAAAATAAAACTACAAACATTGATTTGCACAGTGCTTAAAATAGTAAAGTCTACAGTTGATTTATGATTGTCAAGTTTTCTGGTAACTACCCAGACTGATTTCAGTTAATGCTTTAATGAATTAACATTTACAAGCAATATGTTGTATACTTAAGATATAATAATTTTTTTAATTAATTTTAAGCTATCGATGTTTAGCTAACTTCCAAAACACTTTATTAGGCCCTTAAATTTGTTGAATAAATGTAATTTTTAACCAGCTTAAATTTTTTTAAGTATTCATTGAAAAAGTTTAAACAATTGTTAAGAATTGTAATTTTAGATTTCTGTTACATTTCAGATAAGTTCAGATAATTTTAGTTTGATTTGTTTCATTGAATTTTTATCTTGAATTGCTTTTTTAAAATTGGCTGTACAACAATCTTGCTAATACTGGCTATTTATTAATTGAAAAAATCTTTTCACAGATCAGAAACTGGTTTCAGAACAGACGCATGAAGCTGAAGAGGACCGTACAGGATGCACTGGCACATGCTTGCCAGGCCAACGTGGCATCACAGCTCATGCATTACCCAGAGCTGCAGTCCTATAGACAGGCACCATATCCAACCTACTACCCTGCGCAGGAGAGTCCTTCACCCTATATGTGTCCACCCAACATTCATTACACCCCATCAGTTGTTCCTACTTTGCCTGCTAACACTCTCTACCAGTATAGATGCCCTCAAACTCTGCCTATGCCCACCAGCAACCAGGCCCTGTTGCAGGCCTACCAGCCGTACCCACACCAGTACTTTAGCTCACAGTGATCATACTTGTTTTGAGCCACAGGGACTGCAGTTGATATTGTCTCAAAAGCTCATTTTTGAAGACACAGGGTGGAGTGCAATATTGAATGTGTTTAGCAGATCAAGTATTTAAAGAGACATTTGTAAAATTATATTTTGTTGATGTTTTTATACAAGAGAATTGTATAATAAATGTTTATCTTTGCATTCAAAGTTTGTTCAAGTCTGTTACTGAAGTGATAAAAATTTAGTCCAAAAATCTACGTAGATAACATTTTATTCAACTTTTAAACAGCAGGAAATCAGAAATATCACTAAACTGTATTAGAAGAGCAGCTTGATGAAGAAACATTAATCGTGCAGATGCTAGCCAACATCTTTACTGGCACCACAAACCTGATCCAGTGTTCGATATCTAAAAGGCTGCTACGGGCCACAGACTTGTAAAAAAGAAATATATATAAGTTTAAACTGAACCATCTTAACTATTAATTTCATGTAAAAAGTCACTGCCATTTATTGCCAAGATACATAATTAACATAATTATGCTTTTATTCATCAGTTCATGGGCCTACAGCAAAGCTTGAAAAGGTAGCTTTATTATTGGCATTTAAAATGTCGTATGCCATCTATTGACATTATTCGTTAATAGTGGGTAGTGTTGGGCTGTGAAACACAAAGGTTGAGGGTTCAAGTCCAGGCCTCTGCTACACGGCCACTGTTGGGTCCTTGAGCAAGACCCTTAACCCTGTCTGCTCCAGGGGTGCCGTACATTGGCTGAACCTGCACCCAACTTCCAGACAAGTTGGGATATGCGAAGAGAAACATTTCGTCGTACTGTACATCTGTAGATGTGTAATGACAATTAAAATTTGAATTTGATTTGATTACATCTGGCTACGTTTCTTTCATGACTGTCTATGAATATGCCAAAAAATATGTAGCAAGTATAAGAGGAGACACTGAATTCCCTTTTAGGTATCTAGTCGCTAAGATGTACAGGCCAGTGCATTGTAGTGCCCGGCCCAAGCCCCGATAAATAGGGAAAGTTGCGTGAGGAAGGGCGTCTGGCATAAAATGGCAGATCACGAATCAATGCGGATCACTGTCCACTGTAGCGACCTTAATGTTTAAGTTTTAATGCATTAGTCTTGTTCTAGATTGTCCTCAGAATACAGAAAGTTTTCAAACTGAACACCATGCCCTGCAGTAACCTCCCACTATTACACAACATTTGTTCTCCGAGCGTTTCTTTATGTTGCTGTACTCCATGTAGCATCATGTTCCTGATCACTTCCAGGAAATGAGGCCCGGCGAAAAGCAAACTCTCGCCGTGTGTCTGTGTGATTACATCTCTGGCACATACAGCGATCGCTTTCCACCCTTGGTATCAACTCCATCTTGTTCTTTTTTTGAGGAGAGGGGCATATGCATCAGATCTAAATGCATTTTGTTCTGAATTCTGGACGGTTCAAGAGGTTGTGACGGACCCTTTGAGGAATGATGTAACTTTACACTTGAATAATGACTTCTTTTCATCTTAATTGAAACACGCTAGGAGTGTAAACGCAGACTCGGCACTTTCATTCATTCTCTGCAGCTCTGAACTATGCAGCCATTCCTGTTCTATACAGATAAACATGGTCTCAGCAAGAACTCCTGGAAATCCCAGGAACTCTAGACTCCAGCTTTCGTGGAAAAGGGGCAGCAGAGGGGATGGACTCTCTTCACCAATCACAGCACGCAAAGCCGTGTGACAGCAAACCGGTCGGGTCATGTAGGGACCGCTATACATACCGCAGAGGGAGGAGAGATTCATCTACTGGCCTAGAGACATTCCTACACTGTTCTCGCTCTTCCATGTACTATATGGTCTGATATTTGTCAGCGCCCCTGAGCGCCTTCAGTACCTTTTGTGTCTCGGTTCTTTCCCTCTGACGTCCTGCCCCTGCAGAGGCTCACATGTGGTTTTGGATTTGCTTGAGCAACGAGGTCATGGTCAGGCAGTGACATATTTTTAACCTTACGGTGTACATATTAGTGCTGCTAAACCCTGTATGCTGTTTTTCTATAATGGAATTACAGTACTAGTCCAAAGTCTAGTATCTGTGCTTACGTTCTACTTCTGAGGAGATTCTGAAGTCTTCTGTAATGTTAGACTATGGGCAAATTGACATGAGGTCTAATATTGTACCGGCTAATCAAAAATGTAAATTATTCTCCACAGTCTATCATCTCTTTTGTACTCTCTGTATTGGAATTTCATCTTCAATTAGAACAAAACGGACCCGTTAGAAACTCTGTTATACGATGTCCTTTTGAATGGATTTATGTCGATATGTTATGCAGATAGATAAGCTCGGAAAAATAGGACTTTGCGTGTGTTCAACAAACCAGATTATAATTTACATATTCGATTTTACAAGAAGCTTCGATGACAGCTTTGCACATTGACGTTCTCTCAATCAGCTTTATGAGGAGCCACCTAGAACAATTGTTCTCATTTAAGTATGAAGCAGCACCATTGCACTTTCCTGCTACTTGATTACCAGAATCAACAATAGACTCTGCAAGCTACTCAATCCGCCAAGGTACAACCGGAGTTTAGGATAACCCGGGATAAACAGTAACGATTACTAAACATGGAAATCCGTCTGTCCTGCAGCGCAGGTATAAAGTCGACCATCAGATAGCGAGCATTATAATAGGGTAGAAGCTCACTGTAGATGGTTCGAATTTGTTGGATTGAGAGTTAGTAAACACAAAGCTGAGTAAACGTTTAGTTAGAACTACCCTCATGGATTGATAAGAAGCAGTACTTGAAGCTTGCACGTTTGCACTTATCGTTTCTATACCTTAAGTGATTGGAGCGAACAGGTCTGGACATGCAGGTTTATTGTTTACTTTGTATATGAACCTCTGTCCTACTGAGTAGGACTATAAAAGATCGAAAGAATTATTCATATTGCTTTGAACCCTGTTAATACTTGTTAATCCTGTTCCCCTGGAAGGCGCTGTAGCTGCGTCCACTGAACCTTCACACCCTCGTCCTGCAGTTGAGCAAATCGGGCCCCGGGTGTATTTTTAGTACTTTCTTCTGGAGCCGAACCCGACTGCGTGGTGATTACCGGCCCAGTTTACCGTGTTTCACTGCAACATGACCTCGTCTGAGATACTTCGGATCGTACCATCTCGTTAGGGTTGGTATCCCGAGCCTGCAAACGTCTGGCTCCCCTCCCCAACGCCCCGGTAACCTGAGCGCTCTAGAAGCTCTCCCGGGCTGGAGTTTGCTTTACCTCAGTGTTCTCGGTTCTGATTTCACTGACATCTTGTCTCACTAAAAAGGATGATTTTCTTCAACCATAACTGACCAAGTCGATGTAAAATCACGAGCGGTTCATCCCATATTGAGTCCATTGGTTAGGGATTCCCTGAACCGCCAAACCTCACGGGCATTCGTACATAATATTAAAATAAACTACTGATACCGAGCTGGTACTTGTACACGTATTTTTGATTAAATTGGACTGTTTGTAGTAAATATTATTTTGTACTCGCAGCTATTTTGTACTTATGATTATTTTGCATTGTGTAAAATTGGCTATCTTAGTTAATTAATGACTTTCGTGTCATTAGCTATTTTGTACCAACAGCTATTGTGTACAAAAGATTCTTTTATGTACTAATAGCTGCAACTGGCTTTATACTAGCTGCTATTTTTTACTAGTGGCTATTTGTTCCAATGGCTATTGTTTTTTTTTGGTTTGTTTACTGCGTATTAATTTTATATTAGCTGTTTATTACTATTTGCTTATTTTGTACTATTATTATAAATGATGGCAGTTACGTTGCCCCAAACTTTCCATAATAGGGTTCGGTTCTTTTCACTCCAACATGCAGAAAGCAACTGGGCTCATTACCCACGTCCAGCTCGTGTCGTTCTCATTGAGCTCTTCATCGTACGCTTCTGCTTCCTCCTCCGACTGCATGATTCCATTCTGTGTCCAGAGCGCCGCTAATTAATCCAGGCCTTACGTCGTCGCAGGTAGACACGAACCTTCTTGCAATAACGTGTCGCCGTGACTGTGCTCTTACTCAAACTGACGTCTATATAGCAGGCTCAGGGATGCTTCTTACTAATTTTACCCCGGCGTGTTCTTGGAATGGGGAGCAGAGCCCGAAATATGAGAGGATCGCGCTGGAAGAATCTCGCAAGGCCCCGTGGCCTCGGCTAGACCCTTTAGCATCTGCTCCTGCGTTTATATATGGCTGTAGCGTACTCCGTTCTGGATCTGAGACGTGAACACTATCCTGATTTAAAATTAGTAATGAGGGTGCGTACACTGCACTCGATCTTGTCGGAAGTACATTTGGAGTCCACACCCCGATGCCCGGCCAACAGCCATTTAGAAGCTGTGTGTGTGTCTGTCTGTAAACATTAGTGCTCACTAAAAAGTATGGTGGTGGTAGCATCATATATGTTAGGATGTTTTTTTCCAAGAGGAACGAAAGCTACCATCGAATAATCAGTAATCATTCGAGATCACTACAAGAGCTGTTCAATTTCAGACTCTTTAGGTGTTATTGTCTTTAATCACCACTAGGTGGGAGCTACTTCAGGATTTCCACAGACTTTCTAGTCTGTTTTAAAATCTTCCCCTCCCCCCACTAGCCTGTAAGATCGTTATCTTATATCGGTTAATGATTGTTATCTTATATAAAATCTGTTACTGATTATATAACAGTGAGAAGTGAGTTTTTACTGTTCTCGTTCTATTCCAACCGTCGGCATCATTTATTTATTAGAAAAGAAATTTATTTTTTACTTCGAGGTGTGAAGCGGCTTCACTTTCACTGTTTTCAGTGAAAATTCTTATTATAGCCAGTTTAATTATCTTGTACCTTACAAATTGCTTCTCCGCCATAAAATATTAATTATTAGCAACATTTTAATAAGAAGCTGCTGGAATCTTGAAACCACATTCAAATCACATCGTTATTTATAGTTCAACTTGTTAAAGTGATAACAGAACAGAACGCGTAACAGCTTTAGTGGTCACGGTACAGAACTAGCAATCCAAAACCTGTCGATTCATACCTAACTACTGCTAGGTTGCTGCTGTTGGACCCTGGAGCGAGGCCCTTAACGCTTTGTTGCTCAGATTGTTTACTGTAACTGTAAGTCGCTTTGGATAAAGAGAAAACCGACATGTCAACACGCACACGGTTATTTCAGAGAAGACTTGGTTCAGTGATTAAGGTAGCTGAGCTGCAGATCAGAAGCTTGCAGGTTCGAGCCCCACTACCCAACGTTGCCACTGTTGGGCCCCTGAGCAAGACCCTCAAGTGCTCAAAATGACTTTTCGGTTGTAATTGTAAATCGCTTTGGATAAATGAGTAGCAAACAGAATCAAGTTAATAAGCACAGTTATTGTTCTTAACATGCACATTTCTATTCGGGTTAAAATGTCTAAAAGATCATTTATTTTTTTAAATCATTTCCTCTGCACCAGTAAGAACTGAAGATGTTTCTCCTGAGGCATTTTCTCATCTAACAATAACCTTGATGGAACAAATGATCATGAACAATGTTCAAACCAAATGATGCTGTTTAGATAAACCTCAAATATTTAAGACATCAAATCTCCAGTAAACTGATCAGAAAACGGATGTTGCTTTGGCGCCCTCTTGTGCCCTGTGACAGAAGTGCAAGACATCACTCAGTAAAACCGTGTACAAGTGTTTTGTTTTTTTTTCCTCAACAGAACTGTACAAACTGACCAAACAAGCACATGATTCTTAACAATACAAGCAGGTAAAGCATATATACAAAAATATCCTTTCTACAAAATATATCTTCATTCACTGGTAATGACTTTAGAAATAAACGGAAATGTATGTTATGTTCTTATAATAAATACATTATTTGTAATGCTACAGATAAGTAACCGCGGGATTTTGCTAACGCTGATGTTTCATGTGACATCATAATGACCATAAAGAACAGAAATATCACACCAACGTTATCGGAGTTCATTTTACGCACGCACGCACGCACACACACACACACACACACACACACACACACACACACACACACACACACACTGTGTGTTCTGTACAGAGGGGTGATGCCCCGATTCTCTTCATTGCTCGTTCAGATGTGTGTCCCGGTCAGGAAGAACAGTGGTTGGTCCTCTTTAGCGTTTGCCGTCTGAAACTCGTCGCTCAGACGGAACCTCCACTCGTCCTCCAGCTCCAGTCGCACCACCGTCTGTCGCAGGGCGCTGCGGTTTGGGCAGATGATGCATAGCGTTGCTCCTGAGGAGGTTCAGAACTAGTGAGTTACTGTGTGTGTGTGTTAGTGTGTGTGTATTTATTAGTATGAATATTAGTGTGTGGGTGTGTTACTGTGTATATAGAACTGTTTTATTAGTGTGTGTATTAGTGTGTGTGTGTGTGTCTGTATTTATTAGCATGTATCTTAGTGTGTTTTTATAACTTTGTGTACATTCGTATGTATATTGGTGTGTGTAACAGGTGTATATTAGTATTGTGTGTTGTATTTATTCATTGCGTGTATATAGTGTGTCTGTATTTATTAGCATGTATATTAGTGTGTTTTTATAATTGTGTGCATATTTGTGTGCTTATTAGTATGTACATTAATCGGTGTGTGTGTGTGTGTATATAAGTGTGTGTCTGTTTATAAGTGTATGTGTGTGTGTTTTTATTAGTGTTTGTCCAATACCAGTTAAACGTTACACACACCTCATTGTTCCATGTTTTTATTCTGATAAAATTTTGTTCTACACTTTACACACGTCATGGCGTGCTGGGTCACATGACCTAAACCCAGTTGAGAGAATTTACGAGTTGGACCTCGGAGTTGAAGGTAAAGCAGTCGACAGGTGCTCAGCACCTCGGGGGTACACAAGACTGGAGGAGAAACGTTTCAGGAGGATGAAAACACGAATGTAAATGGAGACTCGTACCTTTCAGGAACTGAAACTTCTTGAGGAATCCTGGTGTGACGAAGGAGTCGCAGAAGCAGAGCAGGAGGCCGCTGAAGAGCAAACCAGCGGTGCTGATGTTGATGGAGTGTGGCCTCGAGCTGACGAAACACACCGTCATCTGAGCAGCGAACCAACACACAGCAGGAATGAGGAACCAGACACACACTGGATTCTACACTAACACCAACAACATCGTTTTTATTGTTCTTATAATCACCAGGATTATCAGTGCGATCGACGCCCCTGCAGAACACAAAATCATTTTCTTTCCCACCATTTAGAGTCTTAAACAGCTGAGCAAATGACCTATGACCTCATAGGCAGTCACATGTTCAAATGAATAATTGCACAGTAAAGTTTTTAATTGTTTACCTCTCTGCATGCAGCTGCAGATGCTTGTTTACACTATTGTTTACGCTATTTACGTGTCTGCAATAAAGCTGATGTAGCTACACTACTGCACAACGTACATATTACGTGAATAAATTATTATTATTTCTACGATCTACTACTAATTTAAATTTTTACTACTATTAGCATCCAGTGTGGACGGCAAAGTAAGAATCAGAATTTGGTGCATCCTTGTAGCGTGACGATGGAGTGATTATTAAATATCTGTCCTTTACTTTGGCTTCCATAAGCACAGAGAAGTCACTAGTCGTGCTTCATGTGATATAACGCGGTACGTTTACACATAGAATGATGCTGGGTGTCGGTGTACCTCTGGTCCTAGGTTGAGATAGCAGTCGACGGAGAGGACCGGGTGCCGGGAGTTTGCGGTGCTCAGAGGGAACAACCTTTGACTCGTGTGTTGAAGGTATTTCTCCAGCAGAAGCTGAGCTGGAGTGGCCAGGAACAGGTGCTTACTGTCCGGGGCGCAGATGTACTGTGTGGGCTGCACGGTGGTCGGTACATCGGTCATCTGGAAACAGAAGGTTTGTGAGATTAATCGTCTTGCCGATATTATGTCACGTTTCCCGAGTTTTGATGCTCATTTATGAAATATCGGCCAAAAACTAAAAATGTGGCGTTTCATCAATTACAGTTCAAGTACCAGTTTGTGAGGATCTGAGGTGCTTCTATAACCCAGTCTTATCATTTAAGATTCTCGGGTAAATATTTTAATCTTCAACGTCAGAATTTTCAGCGTAAAGACGACGTTTGGGACGTCTGGTAGTGATTTTGGTTCTTGTGCATGAATTCGCAGTAGTTAAAGCAGGACGTCTCTGACCTTGGTCTTGATGATGAAGGTTCGATAACCGCCGATGGCGATCTGCTTCTTCATCACACTGAAGTTGTTGAAGCGACAGATGAGCAGACCGGCGCTGTGCACTCGGAGATTGAAGTCCACGTCGTCACAGGTAAATCTGAGCACAATTATGATTTTTTTTATTTGCAGTCTTTTCATAATGACAAGTTATTTCATATTGCAGCTAAAAGTGTGTGTGTGTGTCATCTAATTACAGCATGTAAAATACTTTTTTGTATTGTTTACTACAGGGGTCACCAACGTGGTGCCCGCGAGGACCTCATGAGTCGCCCGCGGGCCTGTTCTAAAAAACAGCTCATAATAGTGAAAGTTACCAATGAATTGCATTTTTTTTTGTCGCGATTCTTTTTTAAATCACATTTG
>JAOTRQ010000005.1:1230380-1246146 GCA_028565875.1 Hoplisoma paleatum | reverse complement strand
TTTTACTTTATCAATATCATGTAATTACAGTTAATTAATTAATTACAGTTAATTACAGTTAATTAATTAATTACAGTTTAATATGTATGACTGTGTGTCAAAGCCACTTAATTTAAGTAAAGTTTCATTTGCAAGTGTAAATGCACATCTTGAAGTCAAGTTATGATATACACAAAAATGTATGAATACCCCCAGTCATTGCATGCTGACGACTAATTGATTGAATTTGTTAGTTATAGTGAAGAAATAATCTAAACAAGGCGACACGGTGGTTAAGTGGTTAGCACTGTCGCCTCATCAAGAAGTCCGGGGTTCGATTCTTGGCCGGGGGCTATCTGTGTAGAGTTTTCCCCGTGGGTTTCCTCCGGGTACTCCGGTTTCCTCCCACAATTTAAAAACATGCTAGGTTACTAACTTAGCTAATTTCAGAAATTGTCGTGTAGATTCACAAGATCCTGTAGCGATACGTGTTTGAGAAAGACCTCGTAACCTACTCTGTAAAAACAATTGCTAATAATGTCTGGGGACGGTAGCTATCCACAGAGTGACCCAAGAGTCTGGAACGGCTAAAATACACAATACAATCTAAACAAAGAATTCTCACAGCAACATTTGAGATGACTTTAAGAAAGTAAACTGTGATTTTACTGATATCTTGTTTTGTCTTATCTCTAGCTGCTATGGGCATAAAAGCGGACAAACTTATTGTGTGGCCCCCATGCTACCCTGACCTCAACCTCATTGAGAACCTCTGGAGCATTATCAAAAAGTGTCAATTTCCCCCTGGATATTAATAAAGTTTTTCTATTATTCTATTCTATAATGGTGGGAGGCAGTTCTCATTTAAGCAACAGCTATGGGAGAGTATTCTGTCCTCATGCAAAACAATTGAAGCAGATACCATCCAAAACCTGACAAATTCAATGGAGAATTCAGAAGCTTCTTTCGAACAAGGGGTCCTATGTGCAAATGTAACATCATCTAGTACATGGGTCACCAACCTTTTTGAAACTGAAAGCTACTTTCGGGGGACCAACTAATGCGAAGGGCTACCAGTTTGATACAAACTTGTGAAATCACAAATTTATAACCTTTAATTACATGGTACTTTTAGTAATTATATATTGTATTGTCCGTGGGTCGCACAGAAAGGATGAGACTGATGTAAACAAAAGTCCTGTTTTATTCACATCTTCGGATAACTCGCGGTTACATTTTCGACATCATTTTCCTCGTAGCATCCTCGGAGCACACGCGCACACACACACCGGTTCACTCCCAAAAACACTCTCGCTCCCTACACACCTGCACTAGGCTCCTCCCGCCCCTCTTAGCACCCACACACACACACACACACACACACAAAGCAAATTGACTACAACATGTAAACAGAGCACCCCATAACATTAAACAAACACTTAACCCATAACATTAAGCGATCGCTACAATATATTACATAGATTTTCTAATGTACACCAATGCAAGTGTGATTTTAAACAAAGATTGGCGACAATTTTTTTTTTTTTTGCAGCTCACTTGTCACTATAATGTCTCTTGGGTCAAAGTACAAACATTTAAGTTGCAAAAATTTTAAACTACATAAGTACAAACACTTCTGGGAACACATCCATCCATCCAGGAGTATGCCAGACCTTCTCTTATATTTCCTCTGGTTACAAACGCTCTCCACAGAAGTGATCACTTTACCGTCATTATAAGCCCAAATGGAATGCAAGCAGTTATACTACCGCAAAGATGGGATATTAATAATGCCAACTAAATGCTTGCCTCGGTTTGTTTGTCCTGTATTTTGTAAAGTTGCTTTGAGACACTGTCTATTGTAAAAAGCGCTATATAAAGATGACTTGACTGAATTCTCAAGCATCTGCAAAGATTAAATATCCTCATAACTTCTACAAGAATAGTTTTCAAGCCCAGTAAAAAACTTGAATCAAACAAAAAAGCCACAACCCATGGTTCAACAACCAGGGCAAAGAAAACCAGAAAAGAAATTAGCCAGCACCCCACGATTGAAAACGTAAGCGTACTGCGCAACTCCAGGGCAAGAGCCTGGTAATAGATCAACTCTGAAAAAACGGCAGACTCAAGACAATATAACGATAGACGATACCTGCCAGAACTGCAGTTGTAGTTTCTCAGCTTTTGTTGTTATTCATAGACAAATTATGTGACCTGCTGTAGTTTCTAGCCTACTAAATAAAATACTATGATCAACAGTTTTAAACGTAGCTCCAAGATCTTACAAGGGGCTTGATGGTTAGAGAACAGGGTTTGTGATCAGAAGGTTGCCAGTTTGATTCCCAGTCACTAAGTAATTACTGAAGTATCTGTAAGCAAGGCACGTAAGCCTTAATTGCTCCCCATGCCCTGTGGCTAGGGCAAACACAAAATAAAATCCCTGTTTTTTCTTACTATTTTCAAATGACTGTGTGGGTACTTGTAGCAACAGCAGTAAGAAATCTCGTAGGAGGGTTTTAGCAACAGCGGTAAGAAATCCAGTCTTATCTTCTGCTTAAGAAACATGGCTTATTGTGTTGAATTTGTTTAAAATACACAGGGTATGCAAAATACAAAAATCCTTTCTTTGTAAATTTGTTTAAGCTGACTCTGAGCACCGGGTTAGCCATTGTACAGTGCTCCTGTGGTTTAAAGATTTTGCTCAAGGACTCAACAGTTGTTGCGGAAATGGGATTTGAATACTTTGCAGTGGTGTGAGCGTTGTATCAGTTGAATATTAATGTATTATCAAATGACAAGTACAAATGCACATTTTGGTGCAATTGTTCAAATGTAATGACTCATCAAGGCTATCTGCAATCTCGGTGAAATTGCTTTTCTGGCAAACTGGCACCTCTAATGTTCACTGAAATCTAAAATCAATGAATCATTTGTGTTTAAATTGCTTGCTTTTAAATATTTGAATATAGATGAGTGCAGGTATTTTAGATTAATGTTTTTATCTGTTTTCAGTTTTATCTAACCCAATCTCAGTCCCATGCATTGTTTTTATATTTTGTTTTTAAACAGAAGCCTCAGCCGTCTGCGACAACATTTGTTCTAAATCAACTGAACCAGCTGCCATCATTAGGAAGCATTGTTGTTACAAAACCCTCAGCAGTGACCTCGTCCAGACAGACAATCACAGTAACTAAAGTGGTCCAGACTCAAGCATTAGTTCAACGGAACCTGTCATCTTTATCCACCACCAGTGTGTCCAGTGTGGTCCCACCTGACAAGGACCAGATCAAACTTAAGGACTTGCTTAGGACGGGCAACTTTAAAACAAACAGCCTTGGTGAGCTTATGAAGCTGAAACCTCCACCTGATATTGCTCAGCCTGTTGCCACAGCTACTGGAACGAGTAAGTATTAATGTCCATTCACATTGTGAGTATTTAGATCTGAATAAACCTCATAAGACGATTCATTTGTCATTTAGATGTGGCTTTTATGGATCAGTTTGTAAGAATTTATAGTTGTAGACATTTATGTTGCCAAGTTTTTTCTGTTCTTGTTTTACAATTTTTAGGTGTATAATGGAAGATTAGTTAACATCGACAACATTTGACTTAAAAGTTAGATTAGGTTAAATTTCACTTTTTTTGGTGAAATGCACTTGTAAATTCATAAGTTTTTTGGGGTCCAGAATGTACTGCTGCAACTATGAATGCACCAATATCAGTCCCCTGTCAAATTATATTTGTACTCGTAAACATGTCTGATACCAAGCATCGATTACCAGTAATTTAAGACTGAAATCTCTTAACTCTTAAAGCGAATTGCTGCCACATAGTAAAAAATTCATGATGTAATTACAAGGACTTGATCTCGTAGAGCTGGGTTACCTAGCCTTACCAGAAACCAAAGAAATGGTTCAAACCGTTTTAATGGGTCTGATGACAAACTGAATTTTAGAAACGAATTTTCTTTCTCGGAAAACTCAATCTCATGTATGTTGATGTTGTACAGGATTGTTTGGCCATAGTTTTGATCAGTTTAGTTTTTTGGGTGATTACCACAGTGTGTAAGCAATAATAAAATAAGTTGTAAAGGCATTAATGTATGTTCTGGTTTTAAGTTATACTGGATAAGGACTAAAGATTAGGCATGTAAAAAATGGCAACATATCCTATATTTTTACTATGTGGGCCAATCCAGACCCTGCCAGACAAAGACAGCCAAAGCGCCAGCTATTCCACCGAATAATATTTGTTCATAATTGTGATGTCTTCAATTCAGTAGCTAAACAAAGTAGAAATTGGTCGGCATGCTGAAACAAGGGTGCACATGACAAAAGTGATTTTATTTGCCATACGCGTTAACTGTGCAAGGGGGAGGAAATGTGAAGTGTGCTTAAGACCACGTGTGCACAAACGACAAAATTAACATGAGCGTGTTAAGCAACTCGTATTGACCAGGTACATCTTTATAAAGATACACAGATTATGGAAAATTTATGGAGGGAGATTATAAGCAGAAGCAACTGGGGAAAACCTATTTAGTAATGTTTAGTCTGGAACAGCTAGATAATAAAAGATTTAATCAGGCAGAAAATGAAGATGTTTGCTTTACTGCTAATGAAGACATGGTAAACAAAATTCATGACGAGCAGTATTTCTGCAGTAATGTTTTAGCTACACCAGGTTTTTAGGCTTGTACCAGATATCCGGCCATTTTTTACTGTCTAGCATGACTTGGTTCCAATCGAAATGGACAGCCTTAAGTGTTGAATATTCTTCCGGATAATTCTCATCATAACGTCGTCTGTTCAGTAGCTGAACGTAATACAAATTGGTCTGTATACTTTAAGCTTGTCACAGCGTAGATGCATGTGGCAAGTGATACAGTTTTGACAGTTGCGTCACGATTGCACGGTCAAACTACAAACATTAAGTAAAATTGGTTCTTTGTCATGAAGTCAATTTTCTCTAGTCCAGCAACAGTAGATAAAATTGTCAGTGTTGCTTCCTAAGTGAACAGTTTGATTTCACAACAATTTAATTTACTTGGAGTTATATTGTTATTTAAATGTTCCCTTCATTTTTTGTGCTGTAAAAAGTCATTTAGTATTGTATTCTTACCTCGGTGACCGATGAGTATGGCTGACTGAGCTGAATGGCGGAGGAGGCACAGTAGACTTGTAAACTAAATGAATGTTCTTTATTTTAAACAAAACTAAAATTGCATTTATTAGGGAATGAGGTTTGATTGGAACCTTTTAGATCACAACTCAACACAATCCAAATGTGCACTGTGACAATCTGATCGTACTCAAACTGATTCATGCATGAAAGTTCTGGGTGCAATGAGTCCCCAGAGTGGTGAGGCAGGCATTAGCAGAGGCTAATGCTAAAACTATAAAATTAGTTTTGAGGCATTCTGGAGATTGCTAGCGCGAACATGACCGGACCAAGAAAAAAAACTGACAATGGCATTATTGGTACTAAACAAACGTTGCTTCCACTGTTCAGGAATGAAAACCAAAGTGCCCCATCTCTATTAAAACAATTTAGTAACAATGCAAGAATGAGTACAGCACAGATTCTTAAAACTATTCTTAGTTTTAATTAGTGCTAACAAATTAACACCTAAACTTGAGACTAGAGACTTGTACAGATTACATTGGGTAGTATAGATTGGACAGTACTGACAAGTTTGTTATTAAGTTTATTCGGAATTCATATTTATGTAATATTCAAACCTTGCTACCTTGTTCAAATGAATTTTGTGAATGATTTTGTCTTTTAAAAATTTTTTGCTTTGTTTGGGGATTTTAATGTGCATTTTCAAAATTCACTAAAATTGTAAAAAAAAAAACCTGTTTTTCTATAGTGCTTGTATTAGTTGGGGGTATATGCATGGTTTTCTTAAGGGTTCATGGTATACTGTACTTTCTTACAGTGCTTACAGATGTGTCTGTAAGATGTGTTTCCATTAGCATGCTAAAATGCAGCCAGCCGACATTGCTTTGTTTACATAGACAAATTGAGCAATCGGGTAGATATGATTTAAACCAAGAGACAGTGTACTGTCTCCTTCAATATGTACTGTATTTTCCAGTCTATTAAATAAAAATGCTATGATTTGACAGATTCAAACCCAGCACTAAGATCTAGTTGACCAAAAAAAGACTAATCCCTTATCCGAGACTCATTAATCATTTTGAGCCATAATTACTGCTGTTTTAGTACCATTTTTCATTTAAATAACTTCAAACTATCAAACTATCTCTTGACTCTTGAGACAAATACAATGTTTGAAACTGGCCTATAATCAGACAAAACGTGGATCAAGATGAGGTATTTTAATTAAGGTTTGACCTCTTTAAACAGCTGAATGAATGAATGATGTTCCCCACTTAACATCTTGTGGCTGTTGATCATGCTTCTGTTGCTCAGAAATAATGGCATATATGTTCTAATTGTTGAGTTTGATTTACAATAAAAACATTTGTTTTAAGTAGGATTCTGATGTTTGACTACTACAATTTTGCACATTTAGAATTTATATTTTATAATAATTACAATAATATAAATAAATATTGAATGATCAATAATTTATTAAAAATAACTAAAGTATTATACTTTTTCTGCCACTTCTTTATATAGGCTACATATCTATACATAGTATCTATGTATTATGTGCACTTGGCTTGTAATGTATCTTCAAAACCATAAAGCTGGAGCAGTGGTCATCATTTTACAATAACGATAACAGCAAAAGAAAAGAACTTCTGGTTTTAAGACTTGGAGTCATAATAATGTGTCCCATTAAACTTTCTTTGAAGATGTCTGTGGTTAATTGGATTAAATTTCTGAATGTAACAATGGTGTTTTGTTTAAAGTATGCAAATCATATTGCTTTTGGAAACCTGCACAGTTTGCATCTGCGTAATTATCTTGACTACTGACAGTGCTCTTTTCTTTCAGAGATTATTTTGGTCACAAAGATGGTGAATAAAACAGGTATTTGGAGAGGGTGGTTTAAGTGCAAATTCACTTGACCAGGGTGTTTTTCACAGCTGTTTTTGTGGCCTCTTTTGGGTGATGGATGCTTATAGATATAGATGGGTATAGTCTGTTGTGAACCTCTTTTGTTGTTGTTGTTGTTGTGTGTGTGTGTTTTTTTTTTTTTTTTTTTACAGCGGAGGCCAACAATGGCATTAAGAAAGAAGTGTCAAGTAAAGATGTTGCTAGAATCTGGGCCAACGATGAAATCAAAGTTCGAAGCTTTTCACCTGTAAATGTGAGAGGGCTCCTTTCTAATGTTGAATTAGATTCAGTGTTGTGTATTTGTGTTTACTTGTTCTTTGATTTACGAAGTTACCTGCATTGAAAGAGGAAGAAGAACCAGAGGAGGAGGAAGAGGAGGAGTTGGGACATGCTGAGACGTATGCTGAGTATATGCCCATGAAATGTACGTATTAACAGTTAATACAAATGGTAGTTTGTGGGCAGCCAGGTTTAAAATATCTGACAACTGCATTTTTGCAAGTGTCCTGTATTTATATATGGTTGACCATTTTTAGACTTTTTCAGATCTGCTGCTTGGATCTTTATGCTTGATTGATTCTGGTCATCTGCATAATTAGGGGTTGGTTTTATTGTTTGTTTGGGGACAAATTACTTTAATGAGATTATTAGTTCTTTGGAAGAAAATGAGTTGTTTAGACTAGTGAAGTTCCAGATATCCAGCCGGATAATTTTGGGTCGTTAATCGTCACATGATCAGTTCAATTTCGTTTCAGGGGTTTCTGTATCTGTTGGGCCTGTATTTTGTAAAGTTGCTTTCAGACATTATTTATATAGAGCTTTTTACAATAGACAAAGTTGACTTGACTTTTTGAACAATATACAAATTGGATGGCACACTTTAAGCTTTTTATCACGTTGCGAACAGAGTGCTTTACTGCTCATGCGCACTGGATGCGCGCACGCATGACAAACTTGGAATTGAATCACAGATGCTACAAAATGCTGGAAAAAAGATTAAAATGCTTTGTTAGCGTTTCGTTCTGTTTATTATCCGCCCGTAAAACATACACATACACACACACACACACATTAAACCGCAAGATTGTGTGTGCCACTGTTGTAACTCCTCAGTAAGAAAAGTAGTTATTTACTCTCCTAGAAGTTGCTGAATGAAGTCATCACCTAATGTGCATAATGTGTGGGTTTTTTTAAACTAAGGAAAAACGCAGTGGAAAAGAAAAGTGAGTAAAAAACACTGTAAATATGTTAAAATTACAAATGAACTTTGTGTATTTCAAAGATAACCGAAATTGTTTATTTGTTCAGTCATTTCTCAAAACTTCATGCCTAACAATTTGTGATTTGACACATTTGAAATTTGACACATTTCATAAGCTAACATTTATCAACATGGCCAAAACTTTATGTACAGTTATGTAATTTACATAATTGATTTATACAAAGCCCTACAATACAGACAGTAACACCAGTGTATCATCTCCAGCCTTTGAATTCAGGTTTTAATTTATCAGTATCCGACTATGTATGATAGCGTATTAAAGCCACTTAATTTAAGTTTCACCTGTAACTGTACATTAAGCAAATTGTTCTGTTTTTTTTTTTTGGTTGGGGGGGGTGGTGGTGCAAAAGTGATAGAGTTGTTCACGAAGTTTTGTTTTTCTTGTATTTAAGTTATAATACATTATACACAATTTGAGTGTAAATACCCCAGTCATTGCATGCTGACAGCCAATTGTTTAGATTATTTTATACAATTATTTTGTTCAGTACTTCGTACGCTACAAGACTTTTCACAGCAACATTAAGGTGACTAAGGACAGTAACATTAGGTAACACTAAACTTTAAAAGTTGAAGTTACAAGAAACTGAACTGTGATTTACTGTTATTAATTTTATTTTGGTAGGCAGTTGGTCACCTATCTCAATCTCTATAGTTGCTACTGTCTAATAATGTGCTATTGCAAAATGGGTCTGAGCACCAACTATCTGATACTGG
The DNA here is from genome assembly GCA_028565875.1 of Hoplisoma paleatum. Taxonomy (NCBI): domain Eukaryota; kingdom Metazoa; phylum Chordata; class Actinopteri; order Siluriformes; family Callichthyidae; genus Hoplisoma; species Hoplisoma paleatum. The sequence goes on along the minus strand of JAOTRQ010000005.1, from coordinate 1,237,135 downwards.
CAGGATAGTGCTTCAGATATCCGATGCTTTCCGGTTCCGACCAGATGTGAAATGTATTATCCGGTGCAACCCTAATCCTGATCTTCCGTCAGCCATGAGGCCGATGTCACATTATAACAATTTTCCGGTACCAACGACAACAGACATTGAGCGCAGAGCAAGCAGCAGATAAAGATGTTGCCAAAAAAAGATCAGAAATGGAGCAATGTTGATTTAGACTTGGAACTATGTATGTTTGGTGAGACTCATCTGATAACACCGTATGAGCTTAACAACATTAGAATCGGGAATACTTTATTGATCCCAGAGGGAAATTGCTAATGTTACAGTTGCTCCTAAAAATATATATTGTTAATAAAAATAAAGATAACCGGTAAAATTTGTATAAAAACATTGTGAGGGATTTAAGATTGTCAATAGCAAATGCAGAATTATTGGATTCAAGTCTTCAATAATTTCATCTGCTATCACTTAGTATGAAAATTTCTGTTTTTGAAGTCGTCGGGATAATCAAAGTTTTGCACAGGTAGATTTAGTGACAGTAGGTGACAAACCTGGCAAGTGCTTTCCTCAGGACATTGCCACAATGGAAATGTGTTATCCAGGCTTTTGGAATCAATTAATGCTGACTGACTAATGCAAGATGTCATGTTGAGTATAATCGAAAATCAGCATCAAAACACTTACATTATATAAATTATAATCAGTAAAACTTGATCTTGTGTTTCTCACAACGTCTTTGTATTACAATCAAAAATTATCAAAGAATTATCAAGCAAAAAAAATGTGTTCAGAATAAATGGGCCTATCAGAATCACCCAATCTTTTCAAGGAAGCAAACCTTTTGCAAAAAATTGTTGCCCAGTGTAGTAAGTAATTTGCATCTTTTGGTCAAGCCTCTGTTTTTTTGTTCATGAAGTTCAAATGTAAACTGTGATGTCTTAGCACTGTCTAATGGTTTTTGGCTAATGGCTCTTTTCTCTACAGAACACACAATGTCATTATCTGCTGATGTGCATTTATTCAACATCTGTAACTTGGTATACTAGTGGGAATCTTTTTTCAGGACATACCAAACAAGTGAACAGGCTATGGGTTGATGTTTGTGCAATGGCTGTGATTTTCCATCTTTGAACTGTATATCAGATCCAGATGCAAATATCTAGCAATAAAATATTACGGAAATGTTAGATGTAATTTCTAACTTGAATGCTAACAACCTACAGCAGCGATTAAGGTACTATATTTATAAAATGTAAGCTGGGACGTTTTCATATAGCACTACATTTATATAAAGAATAGCTACATTTTAGCATTTAAGAATTTTGGGTAAATCCTGATTCTCATTGTTGTATTTTAACTTGTCTATTTAATTTATGTTTCAGTGAAAATAGGAGAGCGACATCCTGACCCTGTGGTAGAGACCAGCTCTCTTTCGAGTGTTAACCCTCCTAATGTGTGGTACCGGCTTTCCATTCCAGAAGAGACAATTGACAGAGGCTGGCTATCTGCTCTTCAGCTCGAGGCAATAACTTATGCCTGTCAGGTTTGTTACTTTTGGTTAGGTTGTTAGTTTGACTTACTGTTGTTAGATACTAAAAGTGCAGTAACCGTGTTTGAAGTATTCATTGTAACTTTGTCTTGTCTCATTTTTCAGCAACACGAAACATTTCTTCCAAATGGAGACAGAGCAGCTTATCTTATCGGTGATGGTGCTGGTGTTGGAAAAGGCAGAACCATTGCGGGCATTATTTTTGAAAACTATCTTTTGGGCAGAAAAAGATCTCTCTGGTAAGTAGTCGCTTTATCTTTGCTTAACCCATTCGGTCAATTGGTGAAAATTGGTAAAGTGTGGTATATTCTCTCTTACACCCAACTCTACCAATGTAGCAATGTATATACTAATATACTCACAGTGGGTTTGATGATCTTATCCCACTACCTAATCGCAGTTATTGTCTCTCTGACTAACACATGGCGGTCTGTGCAGGAAGGCTCCCCACACCATTACTGACCCACTGACAATGATGTTGCAAGCAGCAGGACTTTCTCCACACCATCTCTAGATTTGCCTTTCACATGTACTCAATGTGAACCCACTCTCACCTGTGAAGAGAACAGGGTGTCGTTTAGCATTGTATCGTTTAAGTCTACTTCTTTTTTGTTGTGCAGTGTATTTATAATACATGACAATACAATGTTTTATGACATTCGTAATAAAAAACTTAAGCATTTTAATGAAACTGCAGACCAGCATAAATATTATTAAATTTGTTAATTTCATAACTAACAATGTTATTGAAAGAGGAAATTATTTGTAAAAATCCTGAAACACAAGGATTAATGCAGCTTGTGGATGAACCGATGACCTCACTCGCTACTTAAAGTGAGCGAAATAAGAACACTTGTTCTAAGTCAAGAGGTTAATAGCTAGCTAGATATTGCTTCACTTGGCGTATCACTTGGCAAGGGGGCATGTGTTCCATTTGTGTGTGCCTAATTAGATATTGCTTAATTTAAAAAAATGTATGTCTTTGTGTTGACTTTTGCATCCCAGTGTTTGGTCACAATCCACTAACAGCATTTCCAAAAGCTTTGTATTGCATCTAGCCTCATGCTCCTAAATTTCTTTTCTTCAGGTTTAGTGTCTCAAATGACCTAAAATATGATGCAGAGAGAGACTTGAGGGATATTGGTGCAAAGAACATTCAAGTCCATTCATTAAACAAGGTATTTACTTCTTAAATCAATTGTTTAATTTTTTTGTCTTGAATTGAACTGAAAATTAATTTTGCTTTGATTCCAGTTTAAATATGGGAAAATATCATCTAAACACAACGGAAGTGTGAAAAAAGGTGTCATCTTTGCCACATACTCGTCATTGATCGGAGAAAGCCAAAGTGGCGGAAAATACAAGACTAGGTTTAAGCAGTTACTTCATTGGTGTGGTGATGACTTTGATGGAGTAGTATCCTTTTATTCAAGTTTAACAATGGACCCTCAAAGAGTACGTTTTCATATGATGTGCTGCATCAGGGCTATGTGCTCATGTTACTTATTGCATAAAAATGGTACACAATAAGCAATGTTTTTCAGTTAGTTATTTTTTTTTCATAGTGGTTTAGATGATATCAAATGGGCCATTATCAGGTGAATGCTCTCTCGGCTTCTCTTGTGGTCTAGAGGGTAAAACTGCACTTGCAAGTTTGAATAGTGCACCAAACACATTGCACCCTACATTTGCTATACACGTTATTCGGGTCACGGGACCTACTCATTTTGTATTTACATTTTTACATAATTTAGCAGATGCCTTTATACAATGCCACTCAGAACAATGCAACATTATGAACTCACCCAGTAACTCGATTGCTAATCCATCACTGCCCTATCTAGTACTTGGTATTAGCAAAGCGTTTTTGTTCTTATAATGTAATTTATAGCAGTTTTCATAATCAATATTGAGAACAGAAAGGTTTTTTTTCTATTTAGTTTGAATAATACGATTTAAAATTTTCAGCAAGACAACAAATAAGTGCTGCACTCTTGAAATGTGAGTTATTTTTTTTGACTGACCATCAGATAATCTTTGATGAATGTCACAAAGCCAAAAATGTTTGCCCAATTGGGTCATCAAAACCAACAAAGACTGGATTGGCAGTTTTGGAGCTCCAGAACAAGCTTCCTAAAGCACGAGTTGTTTATGCCAGTGCCACAGGTATGTAAACCAAGAAATTCATGCTATTAAGCCATGCTATTATTCCATCAACTTTTAAAACAATGTTAGTTGTTTTGGTGTAGGAGCCTCGGAACCTCGAAATATGGCTTACATGAATCGACTTGGAATCTGGGGTGAAGGAACCCCTTTTAAGGAGTTTACAAATTTCATTCAGGCTGTTGAAAGAAGGTTGGTTTACTTTAACCCTATAACTATTCCCACAAATTGTAGTTTGTTTTTATATCAAGATTTTGTTTGTGTCTATTTTAGAGGTGTTGGTGCCATGGAGATTGTGGCTATGGATATGAAGTTGAGAGGCATGTACATCGCTCGACAACTGAGCTTCCAGGGTGTGACATTTAAGATCGAGGAGGTTCCTCTGACACAAAACTACATCAAGATGTACAACAAGTCAGTTCGTCTGGTATGTGTGATGCAATTGGGGTTATGGTCGTCACAGTAACTGATTAAATTGATTATCAGACCACTCATTAATCTAAATTAAAACTCCTTTGTTATAAACAATGACATTCCCTAGTATATTTATAGATGCTGATCCAGCATTCAAGATTATCCATTGTACAGTGTCTAAGCAGCAGACCCCTATAAAATGTGACTAGGGAAAGTAGTCATTGTTCATTTAACCAGTTATTCTGGAAATATGTGCGAATGTTGAATGATTTTCTAGATTATGATTAATAGTACCGGGCTTTGGACACAAAATGAAAGGACATCATGTTAGTGCAGTCGGTGAAGAAAAATGATCTACTTTGCAGAGCCAATATCTGTAATCACAAATATTGTAATGTGAACTACCCAATGACTTGCGCCAATATTTTGGTTCCATATTTCGTTGATTATTGGACTCACTACCAATTAAAGGGGGAATGCATGGGTATAATAGCTTCTATCAAATTAATTTACGCAGACATGTTACTGGGTTTTTTCCCAGATTTTTTTCCTTTCAAACAGTAAATGTATATAGGCAGGTCCCAATCTTGGATAGCCAAATGCACGCTTCAGTCTATCTGGCTAGCTATTTATTTTTTGTTGTTAAACTATTTAGACACTTGGATCTTTCAGTACTTGTTAACTTGTATTTTTGGACTTCACCAAGTCTCTTCTAGTCACCTCTCATGGTTTTAATAAATAAGCATGGTTTGTTTATGAAGGATCATGTTGTTTGCTGATTGGTTTGTAGTCCAAATGCTATGCCAACTCAAGTCTCCCAAGTAAACTAAACAAATTAAACTGACTTGGTGTAAGGTGTGGTTATTTCAGCCGGTGTAATGTACTACTGTCTGTAAAAGTAAGCAGTTATGAAGTGGGGATCGGCTTGGTCCTGGTCTACATGCTTGGCTTGATGCCCATCTGTCTAGTGAGAATTATTTTTAAGGTAGATATTCAATTCAGATAGCTACTTTGTTTTGGTTTTCATTATGATGTAATGCCGTGTGTATCCACAACCTGAATGAAATTGCAAGGACTTTCAGAATAAGGATGGGGAAATTCTGTAATGTATGGTTGATGCAAATATGAAAATATTTACCCCTCTAAAATTTTGAATTCCAGTGGGTGAGTGCCAGGGAAAAGTTTCAGCAAGCAGCTAACTTAATGGATGCAGAACAAAGAATGAAAAAATCTATGTGGGGACAGTTTTGGTCTGCTCACCAGAGGTTCTTTAAGTACCTGTGTATCGCATCCAAAGTTCGACAAGTGGTGCAGCTGGCCCGAGAGGAGGTTAAAAACGGAAAGGTAGTCTTTGTTTCAGTTGGTGTAATATAAAAACTGTGATGTTTGGGTTCTGAGTTTTCTTTTTTTTTTCCAGTGTGTGGTCATTGGCCTGCAGTCAACAGGTGAAGCACGAACCCTTGAAGCCTTGGAAGAAGGAGGAGGCGAGCTTAATGACTTTGTGTCAACTGCAAAGTGAGTATATAAATTAAATCGGACATGTATGTATACGTATTTTTGTTTAAACTTTTTGGCGAAGTAATTTTTTTTATTAAGATTTTAACACTTGAAACACAACCAAACAATGTTTGTTCCATTTACTTTGCAAGAAATATGAATAAGGCTCATGCAAACTGAAAAGCTTTCAAAAAAAGAATTTTTCAAAGCGTTATCATGTTTGTACTTTTTACTGTTGGTGTGTAAGGTCCAACCACTGGTGATACAGCACACCCCATATTTTTAATTTCTTAATTAATCGGGTTTCTCCTCTGGCTGAAAGGGGTGTTCTGCAGTCACTAGTAGAAAAGCATTTCCCTGCTCCAGACCGACAGAAGCTCTTTAGCTTGCTGGGTATTGATCTTACAGCAAAGAAAACACTTTTGCCTGTAGAAACCAAAGAGGAGCAGAAGGGCAAAAAGCGCAAAGGTACATCTCAAAACTAATCCTTTAATATCCTAAATCACATAGCACTGTACATATGAAGTTGCATGATTTTTTAAATATTTCTGCAGGTGCAGAGGTTAAAAAGTTAGTGAAGAAGCCCCGTAAATCTGGAGGGCTTTCTGGTACTAGCTCTGACGAGATCAACTCAGAAGATTCAGACAAAGATCATGACAGTGATGATAGCTTTAATTCGGTCAGTTCAGGAGATGACGATTTTAATCCATTTAAGGATGATTCCAGTGAGGATGAGGAAGATGGTGAGTACTTATTGTAATTCTATATATTCTGTCAGCCAGAAAGACCTCATCTTAGATTGGCTCAGTGTCAGTGTCACTGAGGTCCTGGTTGATTAATATATAATAAGAGTAGTGGTGGGACTCGATTAAAAAAATTTAATTACAATTAATTACAGGGTCTGTAATTAATTAATCGCAATTATTTTGCTACTAAAATCTTGAATGAATGCACGTATATTTTTAACAACAAACGTGTTTATTGCTTTTTGAAATGTTTTTTTATTGTTATTAAATCAACAGATGTGTTGGTGCTATTAGTTATTCAGATTCCAAGTACTTCAGGAACTCCTGATTGTTTCACTTATTAGAAAAATAAATAAATAAATGTAAACAGCACATTAGACAAT
>JAOTRQ010000005.1:1108971-1121036 GCA_028565875.1 Hoplisoma paleatum | reverse complement strand
CCGAGATACTCTGGGGATCGGTAGCGGTCCACAGAGTAACCCAGGGTCGAAGTCGACTGAAGGGTAAAATAGAGAGACTCAGAAATAAAAGGACTCATACATTGTTTAGATAAATACGACATACTTTTTTCTTACAAGAGATTAGTTTATAACAAACACTTTGCCTTCTAATTCATGTCGTTTTCGTGAACTCAGTATTGTGAATCGTATTGCATCATGGGTAGAGTAATGGTTATTGTAAGGAGCGGGTTTCATGGTGGACCTTCATTGCACTGTTCTCTTGCAGATAAGCAGCATGACGTGGAGATGCCCTCGCCTCACGCTCAGAAGGAGAAAGAAAAGAAGAAGAAGCCCATGTCACAGATTAGCGGTGTGAAGAAGCTAATGTACAGTACAAGCCTCACTAACTCTAATATTCCACGCTTCGGAGTCAAGACGGACACAGAGGACTCTTTAGCCAAGGTACGACCACTGAGGGTTCATTTTTATTAAAGAGATTCTTTAATCAATTAAACCGCTGGCCTTCAGTCACCTTAAGGTGTCCGTGTATTCGAAATTACAATTAACTAATTAAATAAATTCATCACAGGAACTGGAGGACATCAACAAATGGGGCCTTAACGTTTTCAGAATCACAGAATTTTCTGGGAACAGACCTTTAACAGTGATAATGTACACGATTTTTCAGGTAAGTCCTCATCAAGGTTCGATTCCTAATAGCTCACCTCAATAACAAGTCCACCAACTTACACGTTTCGTCTTTTATAGGAAAGAGACTTGCTCAAGACATTTAAAATCCCATTAGACACTTTTATAACCTACCTGATGACCTTAGAAGACCATTATCACGCAGACGTGGCATATCATAACAACATTCACGCTGCCGATGTCACACAGTCGACCCACGTGCTGCTTTCCACACCTGCGTTAGAGGTAAGCCGGCTCTCCGTGACCATTTTTATTGCAGCGTGGTTCTTCTAGGCGCTTCGGTCGAAAATAGAAACAATCATGAAAAGAAATCACTTTCACGCTTCGGTTCAGTTTAATCGGTCCGTCTGTTTGCTGCCGATTTTAGATTCAGACCTCGGCGGTGTAACGCATGAGAGACTATTTTTGAGATATGACTAAAAGTTTGCTTCTAATTTTGTCCTCTGGCACGTTCTGTCTCCTCTCGCAGGCCGTTTTCACAGACCTGGAAATTCTGGCTGCCATTTTTGCCAGCGCTATTCATGACGTGGACCACCCGGGGGTCTCGAACCAGTTTCTTATTAACACCAGTGAGTCTTAAAATATCAGATCTGTGATGTAAACACTTATGACACCTTTCGCCGCATTACGTCATTTCTGTTTGTTCGTTTTTGCTTCTTATTTAATACTCCTACGATGCTGATTTATGTCGCCTTGTAGTTTTATTTGCTTAACAGTTAAGAAATCGATGTGTAGTTTAGCACCCCGGTTGACCGTACGATGAGCGTGATTGGCGTGCTGGTTTTTCGTGTGCAGATTCCGAATTGGCGCTCATGTACAATGACTCGTCAGTGCTGGAGAACCATCACCTAGCTGTGGGCTTTAAGCTACTCCAGGAAGAAAACTGTGACATCTTCCAGAACCTCACCAAAAAACAGAGACAATCCCTGAGGAAAATGGTGATCGATATCGTAAGTGTCGCTGATGATTCGCTTATACACGAATCATTACAATTTGCCTTGGATCTAGTTTTAAATATCGTTTTCCTTTCTTCCAGGTATTAGCCACCGACATGTCGAAACACATGAACCTACTGGCCGACTTGAAAACGATGGTTGAAACCAAAAAGGTCACCAGTTCTGGGGTGCTGCTCCTGGATAACTATTCCGACAGAATACAAGTAAGGCCAAACCTAGCCACAAAAAAAGCAGAAGACGTGTACGAAATAGGATTGGCATGAGATTGGCACTGAACAGTGCAAAGAAAATTGCATTGAACAGGGTGTGTCTCTCCACAGGACCAGAGTTCAGGAGAAAAACAAACTCTAGCGATGGTGCTAGCAATCTTAGCGTGAAAGCTAAGCTGTCCTACCAGTGCAGTGACGGGTGGGGACAGGCGATATAATCCTAGTATAGGGCAGTTGTATCCTAGTACTGAATCTAGGCAGGATAAGAGCCTAATAAGGACGAATGCATTTACATCCACGGATGACGAATGCATTTACATCCACTGGCACATTGAACAGGGTGTGTCGCTCTGCAGTGATGCATTTGCATCCTCAAGTACAGGCGGAAAAATGCGTACGGATGATTCCGGGGGCCAAGTGAGAAAGCTTCGTTCTTTTTAATCAGAGCAGGCTCAGAACTGGGAGAGAGGGGGCGCAGGAGTCGAACGAGTCGAGCATTTTAAATATGCTGGACTAGCAGTCAAAAGGATGATGGTTCGAGCTCCATCAGTTGCCATCGTTTGGCCCGTAAGCAACGCCGATAATCTTCAATTGTATAACATTTCGATACGTATAATATAATTTGATTCATAATCTGACTCCTCAGGCACTTTAGATCTTTAAACTTTAGTGCAATTGTGTTTCTGGAATACCAGGTGCTACAAAACATGGTCCACTGTGCAGACCTGAGTAACCCTACCAAACCCCTGCAGCTGTACCGACAGTGGACAGACCGCATCATGGAGGAGTTCTTCAGCCAGGGTGACCGAGAAAGGGAGCGTGGCATGGAGATCAGCCCCATGTGTGATAAACACAATGCCTCTGTAGAGAAATCCCAGGTACGGATATCTGCCAGGTACCAAAGAGTTAATTCCCCACAATAGCGCACAATTTGTTTAACCCCCCATTATGGTGTATATCGCTGCAGGTGGGCTTTATCGATTACATCGTTCACCCTCTGTGGGAGACGTGGGCCGACTTAGTTCACCCGGACGCCCAGGACATCCTGGACACGCTGGAGGACAACCGAGAGTGGTACCAGAGCACCATTCCTCAGAGCCCGTCTCCGGCGGCCGAGCAGAAGGACGAGAGCGGCCGAGCCGCCGCCACGAACGCCGCAGACAAGTTCCAGTTCGAGCTGACGCTGGAAGAGGATGGGGAGACGGACACCGAGAAGGACAGCGGTAGCCAGGCCGAAGAAGAAGAGGAGGAAGAGGAGAACAGCGGCAGCGACTCGAAAACTCTGTGCACGCAGGACTCTGAGTGCACCGAGATCCCGCTGGACGAGCAGGTGGAAGGAGACGACGAAGAGCAGGACGGTCGGACGTGTGAGGAAGTCTCCGGTGAGGGCAACACGGTAGAAGAAGAGGATGAGGAGGAAGAGGACGAGCGTAGCGCTGGAACGTAGCGCTAGACTCACAGTGAAGCAGGTCTCAGTGAAACGCACATGAGGAGGGAAAAGTTCCAAAGCGCACCTTGCACTCCAACCTCGGCTCTCAAAGACTCCTGGACAAACGGACTCTTATAGATTGTGGTTTCTTTGCACTCAGGAATAACATTTAGTCCTTTTTTCTTTGCTTTGGATCAGTAATTAGCCTCCGCTGCTCTGCCCTGACCTGCGGCACAGCACGTAAGGCTGATTGCCAGTCAAGCGACTGTGTTTTTGTGCCCTTTGAGTTGGCAGGAGCATTTAAAAACATCCAGAAGTCCAGCTCAGCGTGAGCTCCGGGCGTACAGACAAACGGTCCGGCCCGGTCCGTCCTAGCGAATTGCTAAACGGCTCGAAATGTGTTCTTATGTTGTTGTTTTTTTTTACAGAAGGTGACTTTTTCTACGTTTTAAGTCTTCCTAAGAAAACCCGACTCGACACACAGACGTGGATTTGTTTTGTACGATACATTTTTGCATAGACGTGAGTCTTCTAACAGAAACCCCAACGGGAAAGGAGAAACCCCCCTGTGAAGAGTAACTTGCAAGTATGCGCTTGTAATGGGCATTTATTGTAATCTAGTCGGGCATGACGTGTTGCGTTTTCGCAGCCACAATCATGAACACTTGAACACGTTGAACGGAAAATGGTTCTCGGATTTCCTTTTACTCAGACGAGACGTCTGATCCGGCTGAAGGGAATAAAACGTCACACCCGCCATCTTATCCCAGATGTTTCACAGGTCCGTTTAAACCTTCTTTTCATTCATCTGTCAGCCCGTCTATTCTGTGAACACTGTTCAAACCTCCGTCCTTCCGCCCTGAGCTGGATGCATCACACACAATATGTGTGCATAGTTACGAACCAGCTCTTCGCATATCACCTTTTTTAAAATGTCATGATAAAAAAAGTCTTCCTTGTGACTTCTCTGTAACTTTGTTGACCATTTTAGACTGTAAAACCATTCACCCATCTCGGTGTACTTTTACATAATGTTTAAATGGGCCTTAACCGATGCCGGAACATCTAGATCCATCGACACGCAAAGATTACACCGGGTTTGGCTTAGCAAGGCAACACGTTAATATCACATCAATTAAAGCAATGGTTTGAGGTATCTCAATGCTCCAACATGCCAACAAAGATCTTCCAGTGTACCAAAAACGCTTCAATTGTAGTCTTGCATACAAATTACAATTCAGTAGTCCTTTAATTATATTTTAAACACTTTTTGGCTTGTGTTGTCTGTCGAATCTGGCAGCTTGGTACCAGCTTGGGCGCAGTGTCCGATTTTCCCCCCCAAAAAAGGCAGTGAAGCAGTCTTTGCTGGAGAGGCGACATGATTCGGTCATTAGATCAAACATCGTTACCCGTTACAGCCCGTGCCACGGGCCGATATAGCTCCTGTCGTAGAAGTCCGAGACATTTTCCAAGTCACGTGATCTGTACATTTCAACTTCTAACGGAATGACTTTGTGCTCCTTTTATACGCCGTCTGCACTGCGCTCGAGCGTCTCAAATAAACTGTACACGACGTGGATGAGGGATGCCAACAGAATGACGGACTAGATTTGACGACGGAGCATCCCGCACCACTACTATGTTGTGCATGATTGTGTAAATAAGTTCTGCATTTTGTTCCATCAGGAGGGATGTCACACTGGTACATTCGGAGAAAACGAGAGCGCTTTCTTAGGGCTAGAATACAACTTGACTCTCGCTCCTCATGCCAAACCCACACTCGCGCACACTTCTTGCACTACACTCAGCACTTAGCCAAGCGGCTTTACGTCTCTCGATTATTATATGTTCGTGGTTTTATTTATTGGTTTGGTCGTTGCTGCTGCTGCTGTATATACGACGCAGTACTGTAGAACATAAACTGTAGCGTAGGCCACATGTTACTTGCAAGTTACTTTTTTTTTAAGACACAGAATCTGTACATAGAACAAACGTCTTTTTTTTTTCCTAAACAAAACTTGAATCTGTCTTTGGAATCGAACTGCTTTCGTTTAATATTTGAATTATTTAATATAAGTTTTGTGCCATTTTTCTTCGCCTCACCATATGACCTTACCTGTTATGGATTTTGTGTTCGTCTCTGTTTACAGACATGTATTTATTGTCTTGTAAATACTGTAAAGGTAATGTAAATGATATCTGATCTATTATTAATCTATCATCCCTTATGGCGATGGTGTTGCTGTATTTGGTATACTCTTGTTAAGAGAATGTTTAATATAGATATAATACAATGTAAATAATTCTATTCTGTAAAAAAGGAAGAAAAAAAACTAAACAAACAAAAAAAAAAAATCATACTTGTTTATGGAGAACCAGGGAAGCCAAACAATATGATGCCACTGGTGTTTGGCCCCAGGGCTGTGCCTTAACTTCAAACAGTGTCTTTTAATTTGTCTTTTTTGTTGTTGTTTTTAGTCTAGAGAGCTGTAGTGCACACTGGGAACTTCGCCCCTGACTATCAGGACATAATAAGTGCTACGTTGTACAGTTAGGACATCGTTACGAGTATGCTGCTGCAGTTTTTGCAACCAGACTGGCACAAATGTGAACGCTCTTTGTTCATTGCCTGGCTTTGAATGCCTACAGCAATGCACCCGAATGCAATAGACTTACACTTACACACACATATATATAAACAAGAGCGCGGCCAGCCTTTAGGTGCTTGCCAGCTGAATCTACTAAGTTCTAAGTTCTATTGTCATGCTGTTCCGAAATGTGTTCAGGTGCTGTCTGCTACCTTCGTCTCATCCAGCCTTGTAGATGTGCTCTTGCACTAAGCAGATCTTTATAGAGTTTGTATGTCGAGAGCCTTTTTTCGGACACACATACTGTAGATTAGCAGCCCTGGACCAAAGCCAGTCAAGGCTTTTAATATTAATGTTACTTATATTTCAGTGTCATTAAAGGGATACAGAAACTGGCACTAAGATTTGATTTATTTGATTACATATTTCGATGTCCTTAAACTTTTTACACTTTAACGGATATTTTGTCATTCGACAGAACTGTAGAATTTGCTCCTCTTAGTTTAAAAATGCACCATTTATTTATTGTTTTTTTTATATGCAACAGTTAAATAAAAAGCATGGGTTGATTCTGCCTTTGTGTCATTTATATACATTTGATGGTAAACCTTATTTGTGCTTCCGGTGGGTTCTACACATATAATATTGACCTGTGACTATTATAAGCATCATTCATGTATTTAGGATATTAAGATCTATTTATTTACTACTGAGGCAAACTGTGGTTAGGTTGAGAAGGTTGTCGGTTCAAGCCCCACCAATAACAGGGTGCTGCTGTCGCCTGGTACATATTACATACTCTTACATTCGTCAACGTTCTACTGCCCTCTGGTGGTTACTGACTGTTATTACATCTAGATCAATGTTTTACTGCCACCTGGCGGTAATTAAATATAGCATCTTAACAAACAGTAAATATAAGCAACTTTAATGCACAACCAGTAAGTATAAATATAATTTTAATGTACGAGTTGGACTTACGTAAAACTTGGAGTCGTTCGATTAAACACGACGCTGATTTTCGCTCAAAATTCAAAGCGAAACAAACTACGTGAATTTTATTACGTGAACGGGATGTAAAAAACAAACAGGACAAGCGGGAAATTGTAAAATAAAAACAAATAAAAACTGAATCAGCACAAAACGCGGATCAGATGTTGCAAATCAATGATTCGCTCTCTTTATAAACTCGGTAGTTCAATAATAAGATTCTATATCAGTTTCGCCCTCTAGTGGTCCGGAAAATTACAGCGCGTCCCAATTCAGACTCTGTACCCTGACGCGTTTTAAAGGGTGTTGACGTCACAAATCTACAGCTAGATACCCACCACTACTCTAGTTACTTAACAAAGAGGAAAGCGATACATTTTACATTTTAAATTTGGTTGTTCTTCTTGCTAAGTACTTTATTCATTAATGTAAATATGTTAATAGCAAGCAAATCCTTTCTTTTATGAATTATATTTTTTGTTGATACATGCATGCTTATAAATGTTTACAATGTAATACTATCTTATCAGTTATCATTGTTGAATGCATACATAGTTTATGTTATTATTATTCATGCCTTAACACTCTTTATATATATATATATATATATATATATATATATACTACTCTAGTTCCCATACAATGTACTCAGCACATAGACTTAAGTAACCTAAGTAAAATGCTACCTTTTTAATTTTCATTCAGACCTCCATACATACGCTAAACATAACATGTCATAACATAATCACACCATATCATCACAAGGTATGATCACATAAATATGAAGCCAGCATGGTCATTAAAGAAAGTAAGAGTAAAAACATGACTTTTACAGCATTTACAGCAAACATGTTCTCTTCGACTTGCACACAGGTCGGTTCAGGCTAAACGTTGCATTCACAATACACATCAATCTGTCAAACGCTCATTCGTTTACTCTCTCGCACACAACCCATATTTATAGATTTCTTAAATAAACATGTACAATATTAACACATGACAAATTTCAAAATATTGCACTTATTGGCCCATTGCAGCCCACAGTCTGTAGGATGCAGAATTAAAATTCTCTGAATGTCAATCAACCACAAATTCATGCAAATATTTCAGTAAAAAATGTTTCTGCACACCGATTTTACCTCGATGAAGTGTGAGGTGCTACATCAGAACCTGGTGCACACCGTCATCTATAGAACGTCTTGTTTTGCAGCTTAATCATTTATTTATTACGTTTTTTTATAGAACACACAAGAATCATGGGACAAAACTACAACTTCAAGTCTACAAAAATCACTCTTTCTCTCTAATAAGAACAATGTCGTTAATTATAGCAGCAAGTCAAATCAGATTCGTTCAGCAGAACTTCCCAAATGCAATGAACTTCCAGACGGCATAAACATGCTTCTAAAACTTTTCGAAGGTGAAAATATGAGTATGAATACTAATGAATGATAAATAGGGAGGATCGTGTCAGAAAAGGCCTCGGATGTTCAATTTAAAAAAAGAAAAGCTAAATTAATGATGCAGAAAGTCATGTGACAGTCAACTGGCATAAACAAAAAAAACCTCATGGGTAAAATTTACTTCAAAAAAATTGCAGCAAAATGATTTGTTTGTTAGTGGTCAGCGCACTTGCCATTATAGCATCTATAATATCATCTAAAATATTAATATTATTCATTTTCCTGCTATTCTGTTGGTATCGCCATGAAAAGCTACTACGGTAACACATCTGTTGAGTATATTTAAACAGTTACACCTGATTTTCTACTAAAGAAGTGTATATACTGTTATATATTTACAGTAATGCTACATAAAGAAACTGCAGTTACACGATCTGCATTCGTTCTTACAGCTAAATTATCCGCGAGACGCCTGAACTTTGAGAAAACGTCACTATAGTTCACTAAATAAATAAGCACTGTTAAATGTGAACACGCTAGGATGAACCGGATTATCTGAGAAAGAATCGGCCTTGAACAAGTCAGCCACAGATCACTCTGTAAGAAAAGCATTCCTGCCTTGTATCTGCAGATGCTATAAATCCTATAAATATCAGTGCAGATGTGACTGGAATACATAGTTATACATACAGTACCAGTCCAAGTTGGGACTCACGTTCTCATTCAATGATTTCATTCCTTTTCTACATTATACATGTTTATTTTATTAAATTAATAAATTAAAGAAGAAGGCAATAATGTGCTATATGAGGTGACCTGGCCTCTATAATCTCCTTGACCTAAATCCAGTTGAAATCAGACTTGGATCAATTGGACTGTAGAGTGAAGGCAAAGCAGCCAACAAGTGCTCAGCACCTTTATGAACTCCATCAAGACTGTTGGAACAACATGGAAAGTCCATGTTGATATCGCATGGGAATGCAACTTAGAGCAATAATTGATTATTTACAAGACGATCTTGCCACGTGATAGTGACACGTTTGTATGTGTATGAGTTATTATTTTTTAATATTTGTAATTTTGTTACACTTTAAATACTTTTTAAATGAACACAATTGTGTTTTTCTTTCACCCCTGTGCTTTTCACACACAGCGACATCAATCCACCGCATTTAACCCATTTCGGGAATTTAAAGACACGTTTACATCAGTAAATAGACACCAGGGGGCAGCAGTGAGCAAATGGTGAGCAGCCCAAAGTTGTCATCAAAGCAAAACGTGCCTATTTTGTACATTTAAAACAGATTCTTGTTTGTTTTATATGTTTTTGTTTACTACCCAACTCGACATGTCTGTAAAAAACATTGAATGAGAAAATGTGTCCAAACTTTGATCTGCTGGTATTTAACTTACTTTTCATTTTACTTCATTCCATAATTCTAATAAAGCCTCATAAACAAGCGCATCATAAATGGAAGTGGATGCACTAGCATGCACAGCTGGGTTGTTGGGATGGCGGTGGCTTGTCTGTGAGCCTGGCATTGCCCTGTGATCCGGTGGTAACCGCAGGGTCAGTATCAAGGCTCTCGGTCATCTTATCACAGATGATGTCCACGAGACGCTCGAATGTTTGCTTCACGTTGATGTTGTCTTTGGCACTCGTCTCGAAGAACTCGAAGCCTTAGAGAGACAAATAAAAGACAGTAAGTGCTTTTCCATACGACATGAAACGGTGCAGTCAAAAACCCAAATGGTTAAAGCTCAAAATAAGATAAAAAACATCCAACATCCAAGCGCTTTCACACTTAAAGAAGGTAGAAAAGATTGAAAACGGGTTTTTACCGTGACACAATAAGCTCTTTTATACTCGTGTACCAACCTGTCTGATTGTTTCCTGTGTATTCGATAGTGGGTACAGCATGAGACTGGTAGACCACCTGAACACGGCTCTTAATACACGACTCCCCCTGCAGGTGCATTTGTGCTAATAGTGGTCATTCTGATTCAGTTAAAAGTTACCGAATTAATATGAGTCAATTAGTTAAAAGAACCGAGTCAGTCGCTCAACGACCGTTGCGTAAATGTACCTAAAGCTCTTTTATCTGACGCGTCATCGAAAGGCTTTTTCGCAGAACTGTAGTTGACGGGAGCAGTGTTTCAAGGACCATGTTAATTTTACTAAAAACGCTGATTTAAAAAAATCATGTTTTAAATAGTCATCAACCATGAAATGAAGTGAGAAGCTGTTAGCACGATGTGTTTAATTATCGCCCGAGCTGTAAAATGTGCTACATTCGCCTAAAGCATGTTTGTTTAACAGAATACATTTGTGAGAAAGGATTGCGTAGTGAGAAATGCGGCGTGAAACACGTGACATCACAAAAACTGCATCGACTAGCAACCTAGTGTTTCCAGAGAATAACCTAGAGATAAGTGTCAAGTGTAAATACATTTCTGTAAGTATGTACTTCACCCGTTTCAGTCGTTCCCGACTCTTGGGTCCCTCTGTGGGGCGCTACCGATCCCCAGAGTTACCCAGCAATTATTTTTACGGAGTGGGTTGCCAGGTCTTCCTCCAACCCCGTATCGCTACAGGGACCTTGTGTGTGAGATTACCGGACAATTTTACACATTTCCGATCAACCTAGTCAACCTAGTGCATGTTTTTGGACTGTGGGAGGAAACCGGAGCACCCGGAGGAAACCCACGCTGACACGGGGACGCTGATACATGCAAACTTCACAAAGAAAGTCCCCCGGCCCGACCCGGGGATGGAACCCGGGACTTCTTGCTGTGAGGCGACAGTGCTGTAACCACACAATTACATTTCTAGTAATGCTCGATTTCCAGAAATGTGTTCGGGTACCAAAATCGGGCTTGCCGGTAAACATTTATTTATGTTTCGTGTTGCTATCGGGTCAGCAGTACTTGGACGTCCTGGTCACGCTCATTTCTAGTCCTGTGATCGATGATGATACGATGTGTTGATGTTGACACACTTGGCTTGGATGAAAGCGGCTGATTGGTGGATTGAACTTACCGAGCTGTTCGGCCAGAAGTCTGCCGCTCTCGACAGACACGACTCTCTCTTCCTCCATGTCGCACTTGTTTCCAGCCAGGATAACTTGCGCATTGTCCCAGGAGTATGTTTTTATCTGGGTCGACCTGAGTCACGAAGACAACATGAACACTAACTGAAACAATGCCACAGACACTGCGAGATTTACAGTAACAGTTGTTAGACTGTTGTAAAATAATATCAGAAAAGTGTATATTTATTATGAAAAAGAGTACAGAATCTGCATGAGTGTCACAAGTAGACACACACACAGATGAGACGGAATGTTCGCACTCGCCATGTCTAATTTATACCCCTGAGGGGCAAAGTTGTACCTGAAGCTCGTCATGGCTGACTTGAGAAGTCGTGAGACAGGAATTTGTTTCCTTGAAGATGGGCAACCAGTCGTTAATCTTTGTTGGGAGGACACGGACACAGGTACCATTAGGTACCGTTCTTCTCCAACTAAAGGGAATTCGGCACATTCTTTCTGGCATAGATAACATACATACGTTTGGGTACACAATGCACTAGTGTATGAGTTACACTATAATAAATAATATATAAATATATAATAAAACAATAACATCTCATTAGGGCTGACCGCGATTAATCGATTAATTGTTGGTCGACCAAAAAAATTACTAGTCGGACAAATTCCATTGGTCGATTGGTCGCAGGAAAGAAAAACGCTGCGTCTCGTCAAAGGACTTCTGGGACTTTT
>JAOTRQ010000005.1:1073339-1089018 GCA_028565875.1 Hoplisoma paleatum | reverse complement strand
CACACACACACACACACACACACACACACACACACACACACACACACACACACACACACACACACACACAAACTAACCATGTATTTTTTCCTCTCACACAAATACGAACACAGAAATTATCACCCCGTATACAAAGTGTGTGTGTGCGCCTCTCATACCCTCATACACAAATACATGTGAAAACATGGACAGTTTGTCTATGGGGGTCTGGGAGTCTCTCTCTCTCTCTCTCTCTCTCTCTCTCTCTTTCACACACACACACACACACACACACACTCAAATGCCTGCACGCACATACAAACACACACATCCACAGAAACACACACGGACACACTCCATCACCCCATACCCAGACCGCCCATGCAATCACACACAGAAACATACACACTCCATCAACTCCATACACAAACTATCCATGGATTCATACAAAACAACACAACACCCATATGAACAAACAATTCTTACACACACACACACACACACAAAGTGTGTGTTTTTTCCACACCCATTTGATGCCGTTATATATACGGAAGACCCACAATGACTAACAATTTTCAAGTGTAGGTAAATCTGATATGAAGATAAACGTAATTTTCATCGCAAATCGTGCACAAAGCTGCACACACACACACACACACACACACACACACACACACAAACATCAACAGGGGGCGTAGTTGTAACAACTTGACAATGAATAGTCCAAGACCACACAGTGAAGGCGATGGTACCTCAAACAGAGGAGAACTCTGACGAGATCTCTGAAGAGTGTTACATGTGGAAGCCATAGCTGGAAGTCAAGCAGTTCACAGCATGGGGGAGTGGGAGGGATGTTACTGCAGAGAATCAAAGAATTCCACATGCTACCATACACATTTTGTTTCCTGATAAGCTTTCTGATTTATGGAGCAGCAGCTGAACGGGGTCAATCTACACATTTAAAAGATGAGGAAAAATGTGTAAATTGTGTACTAGATATCAGAAAAGATGACAGCTTCTGATTGGTAATTGTCCAAAAAAAGATCTTATGGTGACTATTTCCAAGTGTTAAATTCTCTGGGCTTGTAGGCGTCTCTGATGGACCGTCATCGAAAAATCTACTAGTGCACATCTTACGAAATGTGACGGCTTAGTGGCTAGAGATGAAGTCACCGGTTCAAGTCCCACTACTACCGAGTTGCCGCTGTTGGGCCCCTGAGGAAGGTCCTTAACCCTTAATGGCTAATAAAAATGGTGTCTGCTAGATGCTGTACATGTAAAAACAATGTTACAGGAACAAAATGACTAAACATCTGAAAGCTCAAATGACATTAAGTGATAAATTGATAAGTGAAAAATAAAATAATAAATTTATAATGTAATTCGACGTACATGCACATGTAATGCCATGTGTTTTTATTATTATTGCACTAACAAAGGCATATGATTCATCACGAGGGCGATGTGAGGTGCTGTATATGATAACAAGTACGTTTTAAAAAGGATGATATTTAAAAAATAACCTAGACATGATTTTAGGTAACACAGTGATCTAACATGCTAGCACACACCTGAAGAGAAACGGAACTCTCAAAGTCCCCGACACACACACACGACATGATTGTGTTTGAGGTATTCTCCCACTCTAGCTGCCAAATGTGATCTTCAGGTCTGGTAAGACGCCTACTGGGGGTGTCACATGGAGCTTAACGTGGCTCTTCGTACGTGATACAGCTTCGGGTGGAAACCCGACACTGACAGGTGATAAGAAGCAGCCGCAGACTGGACACGTGTCGGAGGGGGGGATGTGGCGACCCGGGTCTCCAGAATCTGATCGGGGGCTGGGCAAGAAGCAGCAGATTCACAACAGAGAGTTGGATATGACAAAATTGTGAGATTAATAGAGATAAATGAAAAAGTTTATGTAAACAGATGTTGTTTAGTCTGCATACGATATTTATTAGTTACTGCAGTCATGAAAAAACAAAGATCGTGAGCTAAGCTTTGGTAAAAATCCATTATAACGTACATTAGTTGGTAAACAAGAGGAAGCAAAAGGGGCTCCCAATAGTGAAATGTTATTAAGGCCTTTTCAGGTTTAGAGTTTCGTTTCTTTTTTTCCGACACCTCTCACAAAACAGATGTAGAGAGGCAAAAAAGCTGAAGATCCTGGGGTCAAGGGTGCCAGAATCAACACACCAATGTGACAAGACATATAAACGCATGTTCTTCACACTCAACTTCCATTCACTCCCCGTCCTCCTGCTGATTTGGACAACAGAGTTCTTGGTTGCATGTTTTTAGAAGGTCGTGACCTGCTAAATCAAGGGCACGGATGGTCGAGTCCCAATGTGCACGATTTGCTGAGGTGAAATCAAAAAGGCCCTCGGCATACAAGAAGTGAACGGTACGCTGCCGGAGACATCATCCAGTTCTGCAGGGCATTAGTGTCGGTTTTGGGAACCAAGCGAACATGGAAAATAACAAAAATGTTCTTAAAAAATGAACTCTTTAAAAACATGTCTAGGAAATACAGGGTTGCCATATTGCGACCGTTTCTGACGTTTTATTGGATAAAATTTAAGAAATGTTTAGTACAGCCGTGTTCATTACATCCTTGAACTGAAAACCATACATCCGTATAATGGTTTAATTATAACTTCTGTTATGCTACCCCTTTAACACTTTAAAAAAAACATTTTAAATCATTGTTGTAACAGGCAGATGATAATCAGCATTTGCAAACTAATAAACCATTCAAATAACCGTGACATATAATTTATTATTGTGATAAGTACAGAACAGTAATAAAATTATAAAGGCATATCTATAACTATAAGGCATAATCAAACTTTAGAAAACTAGTTGGATGTGTGGGAGAAGGTGGACTTATGATATTCCAGCTGCTTTTATTCAAAGCAACCGTTTTATTTATATTTCAGGATGACAAAATTATTCCTAACCATCCCAAATTTGAATTAAATCAGTACCCTTAGCGTAGTTAAGTACCCAAATCAAGTCCTCCGCATCCTCGACAGTGCCTGTCCTCATGTGGCCGGTGTGTGTAGGTAGTTCCTGGATAATGAAGGTGTTAATGACATTGATTGCCCCTAACCCTAAGCCCCCCATGTTTTCCAGACCGGAATGCATTTTAGAACCAGTGTGACTTTATGCGTCAATGTATTTGTCATCGCCAGAGTCTCCAGGAACTCAGTGAAGCTTTGAACCAGGTCTGAGAGAAGATCCCTCAGGACACCATCTGGTGTCTCATCAGGAGCACGTCGCGTCATCATTTCAACGGGTCCTCCACTATACAAGTAGAGAAGAATGTTATATATGTTGGAAACTTTTAGAGTGACTTTTAGAATTTTCACATCTGCCGTCTCTTTAAATGATATTAAAACATCTGTAAGATAAATTCTTCCCTCATTAAGAAATCTTTACTTGTAATGCAGTGTGGGAGTTTCACTGACTTAGCTGTTTAAAAAATGTGGAGGGTGGAAACGCCAGAGGGGTACTGTTGTAAATAAAGATTTCAGAAGGGTTAGGGAGGGTCCTGTCAAGCACGTCTGGCTGCCCACATCTCCACTTGCTGGCCAGCCTCCAGACTCCATTGCATAAGTATCAGGAAGGCCATGATGTAACTCTGCTCATGAGAGAGGAGCTTTATTTAAACACTTGCGCTTTTCAAGCAGATAACAATTGGGCAGAGCTTTAGTAAAAACCACATAGCGTTACGAGCTATGAGTTCTAGAATCAAACAGAAGAAATACGTTCCCATTGGTCCACTTAGTTCGTTTGCCACACATCCAGACTACTAGTTTGTTTGCCAACCGAGATCAAAGAGCTGACACAAGAACACACGAGAGGGCATAGTGCAGACCTCTTAATCCTGTTTAAATAGTCGCCTCGATTACAAGTAACTCTGGCTACAAATATGGCATCTGACCCAGAGCAAGAGCACCGACCATGTTTTACATCCCCTTTCAAACCACATGCATTACTAAGAGGCAAAGACAGAGGGACTCGATGTGCCCGATGACCTGGCATCCACAGCAGTCACCGGATCTAAAGCTAATGATAATTTGCCAAACGTTGGATAAGAGTGAAGTCAAAGCAGTCAAGAAGTTGTCCTAGTGGCTACATGATGAAGTGGATCGAGAGAACGGCAACAGATACACATACATTTGTATATTTCCTTCGAAAAATGGAAAATAATTTTCTGAATTTATATATTTGTTCACTTGTACACGTAATTTCCAATGTGCATTTGTGACTGGACTTGTACTCCGGAGTAAGAAGTCAGTTAACCTTGTGAACATCACTGCTAAGAGGTCAAACCCGCTTGGATAGCGGGTCTATAGCTATAGTTATAAGAATGCCGTGCTGTACCAATCTCAGAACAGTTCTGGCATGTTTTAAACTTTCCAAATCATCCTATTCATGTTGGATGAGGTTGCGGCCTGGGCTATTTGCAGGTCACCGGAGTTCCTCCGTATTTTGTATACTCAGTGCGAGCAAAACACAGATGCGATTGAATAGTTGGCAGAAGAAAAGAACACCATAAAAGTTAGCAGCTGAGTTGTTTGGAATTCCCCTTAATGTTTTCTGGTACTCCGGCACACCTGATTTAGCTTTCAAAGAGCGTAATAATAAACACACGATCGAATCAAGTGCATTACAGCTGGGAAAATATGAATACAACGTACTCTCATTTACAACTGGAGATGATCAGATTTGCTGTTGCAGTTTTATGAGCATAAAATAGCACAATGGATGCCGGAAGAAGAAGGTGATGGGCATCACATCTCACGATATCGTATCAAAAATCTACTCTGTATGTAGATGCATTACTCAAACAAATCATTTTACGGTCTTTACCCGCCATTTGTGTGGATTATGTAAATTATATAACATATACCGTGACACTGATTTTTATTTGATTGAATATAATATAATATAAAAAGATACATCAGGTAGGCACACATTCCAAAAAGTTTAGACGAGGACAATTTTAAAGAACTGGAAAGATTTTAACAGATAAAAACATTATTTAACAACTGCTGATATCATCAAATGTGTAACGGAATACTTTATTGCTCGCTGCTATATACAGCTTTATACTGTATAACTATACACAGATATAATCATGCGTAGAAACATTGACTGTGATACACAGCCGTGTTTCTAGCAATCACCTCGACTTCTCTGGGCTCTGAGGCATCTAGGTTGGACCATCATTAAGTGGATGTGTGTATCGTTTTCAGATGAATCAACATTCCAGGTCTTTATTGGAACTGAATGGATACCAACTGACCAAACCAAAGGCCAGAACGGCCATCCCTATTGTTATCAGCATCGGGTCCAAAAGTCGGGGTCTGTCACGGTATGGGGTTGTGTCGGTGCCCATGGCAAAGTACGACACACTGACCATACTTGCATGAATACAGAAAAATACAATGAGATCTTAAAGCAACATCTGCTTCTAAAGACGTCTGTGTCTTTTTTAATAAGACGATGTAGTGGCATGGCTGTAAAATAACAGGGTACAGATACTGGACTGGCCTGCCTGCAGACATGTTTTTTTTAGGAAGAGCGGGACAGAATAAAAGCTGAAACACTCTATGTGCCTAGTGTGGTAAAAGGAATGGAACCATTATAAAGTAGTAAATGCTTTACTGTGACAAACTTTTTGGAAAGTCTTGGAGGCCTGAAACGTAAATAAGGATCTTTGTTAACTTGTCGAGCAGACAAAATATATTATAAAGTGTAAAACTTATTATAAGAATCTGTAATTGCTGTACCTTTTTGTTAAATCTAATGCATTTGGGTATTCAACTAAGCTAGCCCACTAGCACTGAGATCGAATAGAAATGCATTCCTATGACACTGAGGTTCAACTCACTATTATCTGTACTTCACACACATTTAAAAAATAAATACATATTAATACATAAAGTGAAATCTTTATTAATTTTGTGTGCATCATGATGATGTTGGTAAAGGTTTGCACAATCAGCCATGAAGCATCAGATAAGTATTTAACTCTCACTTGTCCGGTACACAGGCAGTTGCGCAAGAGGCTTGTAACTTGGGACTTACTGTGTCTCTCCGTACGTGATACAACTCTGTGTGTGGAAATCCAACCCTGGCAGGTGATAAGAAGCGTCCACAGTTTAGACACGTGTCGGAGGGGTGATCCAGCTCTCCTCCATCAGATTAGGGCTTGTGCAAGCAGCTGCTGATTCACAACGAGGAAACGACCGGATTTAAAGATAAAGGAAAGAAAATATGTTTAAAAAGAAAAAAAAAGTTAAATAATAATCACAGCCGGACACACTAAAAGCAAGTCGAGATTGCTCAGGGAACCAAAAACGGCAGTTTGATGGGGCTCGAAACAGCACCCTTATAATTACCAGTTTAAATAACTAGTCGCTTGACAACAAGAAGTCCAGAGTTTCATTCCCATGCTATGGTGATGCTGAGCTTTCTGTGTGTAAATTGCATGTTATTGCTATGTCTATGTGGGTTTCCTCCCAATGTCCAAAAACATCGTCTAGGTCAATTAGAGATGCAGAATTGTCCCGTGGCACTATGCGTTGGAGAAAGTCCTGGATGTCTTCTCGATAAAACACACATCAACACAAACTGTGGATCAGTACGATCACCCGAGAGTTAGATATTTAGTTGTTACCGTAACTACCGACTACGATACCTGGTTTCTTATTATTCGGACAGTATGAACATCATATATTTCATTTTTGGCCTGGTCAGCGCCTTTTCATGTATTAATAAACATGCATTCAAGCGTTTAAGGCATTAAAACACGTTACATACAAGTTGTGACATTAAAGAATTAACCAGTTTTAATGTTGCCGCATCTTTTCGGCACTCGAATTGTGTTTGAGCTTTTATTTTTGTCTCATTTCTCCTGCAAAACACATAAAATGCATTTTAGGTAGCACAGGAAAAATATAAAGTGTGCATACAGGATAGACTAACTTAAGACTAAAGATGAACTTAAATAAATAAATGTTTAATATGAATATAAATCTAACAAGAATCTCAATGTGTTTGCAAGTAGCAAACTGTACATAAATAATTCAAATGTTATTTGTCGTTACACATATACAGATGTACAGGACAATGAAATGTTTCGCTTCGCATATCTTAACTTGTCTGGAAGTTGGGGGTCTGAGCGCAGGGTCAGCCGCAGTACGGCGCCCCTGGAGCAGACGGGGTTGAGGGTCTTGCTCAAGGACCCAACAGTGGCTGTGTAGCAGAGCCTGGATTTGAACCCCCAACTTTTGTGTTCACAGCCCAACGCTCTACCCACTAGGCTACACAGTATTTTATTGTTATTTATTTTGTTAATATAAGAGAATATTGAAATAAGAGTGCTTTAAAAATACCGCTTGTGTATTCTGAATTATTAGCTTTACAACTGTGTTTATAGAATATAGAATTTCACAGGATTAAAAGAACGTTCCTACTTGTTTAGGTTTTTTTTGTTTTGTTTTCTTCGGGGTGGGGAGGGAACGAAAGTAACTTATTCAGACCATAATACTGTTTCAAAGAGAAGATGACTTTCGAGACAGGTCCAGGGATTGATTATCGTCAAATGGTTCCTGTAAAATGCCTGATTGCTCAGAAAGTTAACATGCTGAATCTGAGGCAGGCAGGAATTTCGGCAACTTAACGCGAGCTTTTTGATCTGGTGGGATTCACGGTGCAGACCTTGTCTAATGTCTCCAGCTTTTTGAAACAATACTCCTGTGTCTGATCGCGTTGATCTCCCCACGGTGACCCCTGACCTGTCAAGATGCTGTCGAGAGGGGAGCAGAAGAATGTGGGGGGAAATCTTTCTCACTCGCTCTCTTTAACTCTCTCTCTCTCTTTCTCTTTCTTTTCCAAGCTGTGATTTCATCCGAACCCTTGGAAATGACCCACATGTGTAAGCAATTATAAATCGCAAGGCAATCACGAAAAAAGTTACAAAGGCTCACACAGACGTGCGCGCCAACATATATACAATGAGAATGGTACTATGTGATAATTAATTCCTCAAATTGCCGCGTTCTTTTGTAAATTCACACTCTCTGGTTTTGAACGTTGCCTTTAACGTGTTTTGCTTCCTCCCATCGTGCCGTTTTAATAAGCAGGCTTGGCAGTGAGCCTGTTAAAAATAGGATGGGATGCAGATCTGCTTTGCAAAAAAAACATCTTCCTTAATCCAAGTAGCTAAGTGCTCAGATACATACTTGGCATTTTCTGAAAAGACAAGAAGCTATTGGTTTGGCATGCCGGAAGAGTGGGGTGTTCAGCCTGAGGGCTTCTCTTACCCTCTCCACAGTGACACAAACTGCCATGAGATGTTTACAGAAGCTCGGTGCATGCAAATCTCATTAGCTGCCTTAAGTGCCCACGATCTCAATTATCTGTGATCCATGGTAGAGCAGATTTACTGTAATTTGTTATGTTTGCAGCGATTATCCTTGCATTTATGACAGATTGGAAAGTGTGGCTGATAGCATTTAGTGAGAACTAAACCAGTATTGGGTTCTGGGTGGATCACTAATAGCAAATGAATAAAGAAAGTTATATTCCAATTGGGGCAGCATTTCTCGGACACATTAGAACTGTGTTAAGTGATATATAGAGATAACAGATATACAGTTATACAGAGATAACCTGGTAATTCTGCAATAAAATACTGATTCTGCCATATTATATAATATTTATGTTTTTTAAGATTACACAAAGACGTCTTGCAAGGCCAAAAACAAATTCGGTACCTTATATATACGTGCAATGAAGAACTGATGGTGTAACATTTACAGATAAAACACATTTGTTTAAATCCCTGAGCACAGATATGCATTCTGGGATTTAGTTTTTCCTTGCTACAGTCGCCCTCGGCTTGCTCAACAGGGGTTTTTTGTTCGTCCTGTATTTTGTAAAGTTGCTTTGAGACAATGTCTGATGGAAAAAGCGCTTGACTCGAATCTTTATTCTGTAAGCAGCAATGATTTTTATGTTGGTCATGGCTGGGTAGAAAAGGGGGTTAAGAAGAGTTGCCTATTTATTAAAGAGGGGCAAATAAACGTGAAATTGGTTCGTTGAAATTAGAACTGAATTAACAGAACTATGATGTAAATGGTTCATTTTAAATGTAAACTGGTCCAACACTTCCCCAGTAAAGGTCATTTAGATTTCTGTGACAGTGGCATTAATGGAGAAAAAGACGTTCAGACCTTAAAGCAACTGAAAAAAAGAATTATTTAAAGTGCTCGATAGTGATCTGACTGTCCTTGACCAATGACTCAGCCTTTCCTGGATGCTGATTTTATACCAAACCGTGATTACAATCACCTGTTCGGGATCACATCGTTGTTTCCCCCCCACTTCATCACTAACCTTAAATTTCCAGTGTCTCAACATTTGTGGAATTTGTGTTGCAGACCTGAAATACAACAACGGCTGTTTATTAATAAATGAAATGAAGTTGAGCAGACAAAACATGAAACATCTGGAGTTTAAACTGTTTGCAATCAATAGAATGCTTTAACAGTGCCGGTTTTAATTGTAGTGCCATTCCCAAGCAAGGATAAATAATGGAGAGTTGCGTCAAACTATGCCAACTCCAGAAATGTAGCTCACGATCTCATATGAGCCAGAAGAAACTAATATTTAATAACAGCGTCTCTTAAATCATGCGGATTCCATTCGATTATGTATTAATTGTATGAAAACGCACCATATTATCAGAACTAACCACCAAGAGGTTAAAAAACAATCGTTTAAAGCTTAAAATCAAACGGCAGATAAATCATTTCATTGAAAAGGATGTACAGTAAGTCGTGCATCCTGACACCAAAGATTAAAACATTCACTATTAACTATATCAAGTGAAGTTCAAACCGTTTGCAATGAAATAAAATAATTGTTTATACCTTATATTAATCGTTTTCTTTAATCCCTATTAAACTTACAGCATGTGTTAGATGTTTATTTACTTTTTAAGATCTTTTACAAGCCTATATATTCTTGGGATATTGGTATATAGTTCTCGTATGTATGTTTTAATTCACTATGTCTGGGTTTTCCCTCCTTGAACCTGAAAGCACAAAAATCGTTAAAACTGCAACGCACCTCTTCTGTATATTTATTCACGGTCAAACTGCTGCTCAGCACGGCGGTGAGGGAGGGGTGTGGAAAAAGAGTATGCATGTCTGGGAGAGGATGTATGTACATAGAGCAGGTAGGGGGCCGAAGCAGGTTTTTTTTTCTTCTAAAAGTTCTGTCAAGGCTCAAACCTGGAGCAACTTTTTCCATGAAGCTGATTTTGGAGTTAGATCCCTACAAGTCTATAAACATGATGTTTAATGGTCATTATAATACTCGGTGTGTTCGTGAACGTGTGTTCGTCAGTTCTGAAGTGAGCTCTTCGTGTCAAAAGGCGTCCGATATGCTGAAAGAACACCGACAACCATCATTTCTTTTATTAACAAGTTCTTCTCCCTTTACAGGCATTAAAAGAAGTATTTTTGATTTCCTTCATGCCCTGTTGTGCAGAACCCTGTCGTGTTATTGCTCTCTCCACTTCCGCAGTACTATTGATCCAAGCCTCTCGACCAGTCGACAGCACGCTGAACGAGCGGTCCAAAGCTGAAGTGCAAGTCTGACGGTGGACACACTCGAGTAGAGCTATTTATCATCACCTCATTCACCAGCACTATCCTCTCCTAGAGATCCATAATCCCCTCAACCGAGTGAGTAAAAAACACTTTGCTCGAGTCATAACCCTGGTGAACCCTGCACTGGATTTGATGGCCAATGAATTACTTGTGTACATCCAGCAAGCACTACAATACAGATTTACATGCACACATGCCACTGAATACAAGAGCACCTTATGTTCACCATGTCCATAAGCAACGCCAACTTCTCCGGGCTCTGATCCATCTAGGAAGGATCATCACATCTTTTAGGAAGGACACCAAGTCTTTTTAGTGATACTGCGAGCCCCAGACCAAAGACAAGATGGATCTGTCATGGTTTGACGTCATGTCAGTGGCCTTTCGTGAAGGTTATTTACACTTCTATGATGCTAGAAGGTACATTGAGGTCTTTTCTAGAGACTTCTAGTGGCTGTGAAAGTCTGCAGTCTTGACCATTCTCTAACAGAGAATGTGTGGAGAGTGGATTGCATTTCACCAAAAGCTCTGAAGGTTAGTGGTAGCTCTGCTCAGCGGTTAGATACAGGACTAGTACGGTAAATTTGAGTAAGCGGGTTGCATGTTTAATCCCCAACACTGCCAAGATGCCACCGATGAGCTGATGAGCCAAAACCTCCTTAAACGCTTGAACTGTAAGTCAGTCTGGACACATGATGATGTCCTGCGGTATCTAACACCAAGACGTCAGCAGCCTTACTGCAAGTTGCGATCCGTGGCCCAGTGGTAAATCATGCTAACCCTGCTAAAGTAGCGTGCTGAGATTTAAATCTCAGCTGTGGTATAACCAATGGTCTGGTTATAGGTCAATGCATTTTAAGTGCTGGTCCCAAAATCGAAATAAGCCAGGGTAGTAAGGATGAGCCGAGATGTGTGTAGGTGACACGGTCGCCTCACAGCAAAGATGGTCCGGATTCATCCGGTGTGGAGTTTGCATGTTCTCTCTGTGTCGGTGTGGCTTTCCTTCAACAGTCCAGCTTATGTGCAAGCTAGCCAGTACAATGCATTTAACCAGTGCATTGTTATGCCATTCCCAAGCCCGGATAAATAAGGATAAAAAAACAAATCCACAACGCAGCTCACAATCTAATACGAGCAGCTAAAAGGAAAATAATATTTAATAAGACTCTCTCTCATATCACACTGGTTCAATTTTAGCTAAAAGCAATGCTAATTTAGTCTTAATTGCGAAGGAAATGCACCATATTATCAGAATTATCCACCAAGAGGTTTAAAATATTTTTTAGCGCTGAAAAGCAGACAGCAGATAAATATTTTAATTAAAAAAGATGTACCGTGACTCGTGCATCCCGGCACAATTGAACTGAAAAGGTTAAAACATTCACTAATAACGATATCAAGTGAAACACATTTGCCGAATTTTATCCCAGGATCAGGCTTCTTCTTCACCATCCGTATCTCTCTATTTTCACTTTCTTCTCTTTAACACACAATAGAACCCTTGGAGAAACAGACTACCCATCCACCGACACCCTTCCCACACACACACCTCGTCCTCCCCTCCCTATTTTCCTCACTCCCCTGGTACAGCCAGCCTTTTTTGACAGCTACCTTTCAATCCTGTAATCGTGGGGTAAGTAGCAATTTTCATTCCGCTCCACCATTCACGGCCCACCCTAATGAAAGGCAGAGGCTTGTAGGAATTGGCGCAAATGGGCTGATAGACAAGGCCCTCTCCTTTCTATTACAGAGACGGGCTTCTTATCTCTGGAGCGCAGCGACTGCTCTTCCCAATCCATTTGTCGCCAGATTTACCCTTTAAACCGTCTCTCACACCCCTTCGGAATTCAAACCTGCCCCTCTGCCCGTATGACGGCTTCATTGTAACGCCGAGATCCGGACACGAATTCGCAAAAGTCTCGCTTGCTCAGGAGAAGCTGGCAAAGCTGGTGGTGGTCATATTAGAAATGATTACTGCTCGTGTGTTCGAGCGAAAAGGGAAGATTTTACAGCGTGACAGCCCAACAGTGTCCCGGTAGTGCTGTTCCGAATGTCGACAAAATAAAAACAGACAACATAAGATGCCATAAACTATACACACAGCTGGTATCTACAAGGAGCCGCCTAGGATTTGGATCCGAATACATTTCTTACAATTAATTCTACGGCTGTCTCGATACCACTTTTTATGTCCGATATTAATACCATCCATTCATCATCTAGTTTAACCGCTGCTTAATCCTATTTGAGGTCACATTGGGACACACACTTGGTGATACGCTAGACACCTGAACAGGTCGCCAGTCTGTCATAGGGACTGTTTACAGCACGGAGGTGTCAAACCGGATCCGAAAAGGACCGTCGTGATTGGCTGTCTAACTGAGACCAGCTAATTAAACAAGTGAAATCAGGTCTTAAATGAGATTTCTATTATTAACCCTTAAATGCTCAGACTGAATAATGTACCTGTAACGTAAGTCGCTTCGGATAAATGTGTGATTTGAGGTTTAGCGGGTAGATACTGAGCTAGAGACCAGAAGGTCAGCGGTCCGACTACATCCAGAATTACAAATCACCTGTTTGGATTACCAACATTATTTAGCCCCATCGTTTTTGGAACGTGGTGCAGGTTGAAATTCAGGCCTGGAGGGTGATTAACAAAAGATATGAAGTTAAGTATGAAGTCAAATGTAAAGAACATTTTATGTTAGTCACTTTTATTTTTATTTGTAATTTCCATTCCATGCTGTTCAAACTTTGTCCAGTTTGGGGTTGTTC
The DNA here is from genome assembly GCA_028565875.1 of Hoplisoma paleatum. Lineage (NCBI taxonomy): Eukaryota > Metazoa > Chordata > Actinopteri > Siluriformes > Callichthyidae > Hoplisoma > Hoplisoma paleatum. Next base: position 1,075,564 of record JAOTRQ010000005.1, on the reverse strand, counting down.
TAAATTCCTCATAGGCAACAGTTATGACATAAATTTTAAGGCAGTACTGTGCAGGGCTATTTACTATTTTGGCAGCAGTTTTTTCAGTGACGTTGAAGAAAACGTTGTAAATAAATGCAAAATGGACTTAAAGGGACAACGTACTGAGTAATTCTGTACGGGATCTGCATGGAAACAATTGATAAACAACAAACGTTTTTTTTTAACATGCTTTCGATTAGCGAGCAAACTAAAGCTGCGATGAGACAATCCTTCGACATGAAATGATCCTGGCTACACGTAATTCCTAAGCAAGTCTGTTCGTTTTATGGAATGCACTTTGGTCTGTAATAAAATATTATGGGGATGGACTGCAAACTTCTTCTTTTCTTTTTTTTGGCCCTTCTGAGAAGGCGAGAATTCTTTTCCATGCATGGAAGCCTGTGGATTTTTTTTCTTTCTTTTCTTTTTCTGCTATTGGAACTATTTTCTCATCTTCTACCCCACTAGCCCCATGAGAAGTGATGGAGAGGGGCCTCGTCTAGCTCGGGCCTCAGCTTACAACAGTGTTACCAAGGAAAGGAGCTGGAGCTCGCTCAAGTTCCACTAAACTCTGCAGAGCACTGAAGAAAAAAAAACGCTTCTGTGTTTCCTTTGGCAGCAGAGTGTTCTTTTTTCTATTATTCCCAGAGTGTGTGTGAGAGAGAGGGAGCGCTGTCTCCTGACCTGGGGAGGAGGAAGGGGGGAGGAAGGTCGCTCTGCTTTTCTAACCATTCCTCTGCTGGAGTTTGGAAAGGGGAATTGTTGGGGGGGGGGGGGGTCTGGAGCATGCACCCTGCCCCCTGAAGGTATACAGCTTTACAAACTTAGACCTGTTCTCTGAGGAATCAACGGCTGAGGCAACTCAAACCATGTGTCCTTTTCTTCTATAAACTGCTTATTAACATAGAAAACCAGATGAAAATTTGTGTATCTATCTACTTTAATCAAGTGGTGGGAAATAAAGAAATTTAAAAATACAAAGTGGACTATTTATATCGAATAAATTAAAGAACGTTCTTCTGAAAGATCTTCCGTCTTGTATCCAGAATTGAACAGTTTTCATGAGACAGCACGAAAAACATTTTATATACTGTAATTATAAACTGTAAGTTCTTTATCCTGAATCACAAGTAACATTGCGTGAAAATAAATTATTATTTTATATATACGGCATTATCCTTTTTAATAACGATTATTATCGTTATCATGAAGGTTTCCATCGTTTCCGAAAATTAAATGTGTTAATTTACTGAATATGCTTTTTCATCCAGGATCTGTAATTACATACCTAAGCTATCGGGGGGAGGGGTTAAAAAACGTAGTTAGCTGACCCAATATCTTGCGGTCTACCTAGTAAAGGGTTCAACTGACTTTAAATAGACTCTAATAAGTTTATCGGGTAACATCGCACCATTCAAAACAATGTAATGAAGTGGCAACAGACATTAGCATTTTAACTAACCTCTTATAACTTATAAACCAAGCATGCTTAAGCTTATATATATATATATATATATACATACATACAGGTAGTCCTCGTGTTATGACGGTCTCGAGTTCTGACATTTCATGGTTACGATACATCTCGCATAAGCCTGGTTTCGAATTAAGTGGTTATGTGTTGTAAAACAATGTAACTCGAACGGCATGAATTTGTGTATGTCAGTAATAACTACATAGATAGATAGACAGACAGAGAGACAGAGAGAGAGGTAGGTAGGTGGGTAGGTAGGTGGGTAGGTAAGTAGGAAGGTAGGTAGGTAGTTAGGTTGGTAGGTAGGTAAGGTAGGTAGTTAGGTTGGTAGGTAAGGTAGGTAGGTAGGTTGGCTGGTAGGTAGGTAGGTAGGTAGTTAAGCAATTGAGACGAGTACCGTTCTCCTGGTAACGGATCGCCAGATGGAGAAGAGCGATTCCTCGCTGCAAAGTGTCAGATGCTTGTGTGTTAAATCATTTTCCTTATAAAACTTCCATAAGGAGTAATGGCATCTGTTCCAGTAAGGTAGGTAAGCAGGTAGTTAGGTTGGTAGGTAGGTAGTTAGGTAGGTAGGTAAGGTAGGGAGGTAGGGAGGTAGGTAGGATGGTAGGTTGGTAGGCATGTAGGTAGGTAGGTAGGTAGGTAGGTAGGTAGGTTGGTTGGTAGGTAGGTAGGTAGGTAGGTAGGTAGGTAGGTAGGTAGGTAGGTAGGTAGGTAGGTAGGTAGGTAG
>JAOTRQ010000005.1:1060211-1071490 GCA_028565875.1 Hoplisoma paleatum | reverse complement strand
ACACACACACACACACACACACACACACACACACACACACACACACACACACATATATATATATATATATATACACACACACATGCATACCCACACTGACAGTGCACCCCTTGTGGCATTGTTTCACAGGGAGTGTAAAAATGAGATCACACACATATGGCTATGACACACATCACCTGACACTCCCAGCGTACGTGTAAACCCTTCCACTAAAAGCATTAACACCTTTTCCACACGCTGAACCAGCAAATGGATGTTAAAAGGAAAAAACAACAATAAGGAGCAAACTACTGTACAATAACAATATAGATCCACCAATCCACCAATGCTACGGAGTTTCTGCATGACCTGTGTAGATGGGACTGGGTTTTAGTAAGTACTCTACAGACCCAGATGGATTCTTACAATGAATTGATCCTGCATGATGTCTTTTCAACCCGACTACATGAAACTACAAGTATAACTACAACGGCAAGGAGTGCATCGTTATTAACACGATTTATAAGCTTTGGGCCAAAACGTTTGAAAAGAGATTTTGCTTATACGAAGACCATATTAGATAGAATGTGTGTCCACAGGAGTGTATGGAGCACCACTAGCAATGCTTTAGTGTGTACTGTAGTTCAGGCCCATTGGTGACCGCTGTGACACTCCTACAGACATACAAGATCTGAAACCAAAGAAAAACCGTGAAAATCAAAAATGTTTTGAAATCTTTCCATTCTGAGACCGGATTTTTTAAATGATCTGTTTTGGTCACCCAAAGCGCCGGATCCGTGTGGATGTAACACCTAGATGATGAATACCTTTGCGGTCTCTGTGTGGACGGGACCATTGTGCAGGTCGATTTGTTTTCCCACTGCAGATGTGAAAGATTTCTTGCCAATGTCACTGGCTTGATCAAATAAACTTGGACACTTGGACACAGTTTCAAATACATTTTACATTTTAAGCAGTAGACCGTCTGAGCGACTGCGAGTTAAGGGCCTTGCTTCAGGGCCCAACAGCAGCAACCTTAAGCAGTGGTGAGGCTTGTACTGTCCTGTACCCTAACCACTAAGCTGTCTAAGCTGTCAGCATCTATTTTACTACTGAAAGCTCTACTTACACAAAAGAGAATTGTGGAGTCCCACAAGGATCTGTTCTGGGTCTGTAGTAACTTGTAGGCACTGTGCAGTAAAACTTTTAATTTTAAATGCATTGAATTGATTTTAAATAGATTAAATCACGAAAAATCTTTTTCTTTTTAGAAATTAATCATCAATATATAATAATAATAAATTACCATGCAATGCTGATTATGCAGAAGATGCACTAGGTTTGTGCATTTTGTGATGTCACATTCATTCAATTGCATAACGTTCAGTCAAGGTTACAGAAGGACCAGCGAATAATGAAATTTAAATAGTTTGGCATCGTTTTTACTCTGGATGCCCTTCCTGACACAATTATCTGGGTTTGGGACCTGCACCAGAAGGCACTGGTTCATGCCTGCTTCATGGCTAGGTACCAACAGGAAAAACTTGCTTTGCTCCACTGTTGTTTTTGGACGTCGGGTGGGAACTTAGAGCGCCTGGAGTAAACACATACACATACACACACTGGGAAACAAACACAAACACAGAAATGACTGGGAACAAACTCAGATCTTCTTGTTGTCCATGTAGGCACTGGTTTTAAACGTCTTGTGGTGCATCAAGGGCATCCGTAACATTTAGTTTTCCGAGACCACCTGTTCTTACCAATGACGATGTCCGTGACGGCTTATTAAACATAATGTATGAAATGAGGCTGCTATTGTCTCTAACTGTACATGACCAATGTGCTTTAATCTGTGTGTTCATTATAAGTCAAAGATGCATCAAGGTTCAGTTGTTCAATCAAATGTACTATTGAATATGGCTAAGAAGTTGGTAATTCTCTCTCTCTCTTGCCCTCTCTCTCTCTCTCTCTCTCTCTCTCTCTCTCTCTCTCTCTCTCTCAGTGTTTGGGTGAATTAAGACAGGTCCCAGTCCACACAGTCATAAACAAACCCTCTATCTCAATGAGTAATTGGTCCACGGGGAGCGCTTATCTTCTGCTGGAGGAGCAATAATCACGGTATCAACTGCTTTGGAGTTGCACTCCTACCTTCAGCTTACAGGAGAATTGAATTTTTACATTCATTCATTTCAGTAATTGGACTGTTTTATCATTTGCCGTTTTACAGTTTCGATTTTTTAATTTGTTTTGATTTTTCTTCATGGACACTGGAGCTAATTATTAAGTTCAGGGGTTTCAGTGATACGTATCTCCGGCCATGAGATGACATGAAATTCTCTTGTATTATACTTTTTTTTTGTGAAAACAATCTGGACCTTTTCTGTTTCGTGGTTATTGCCTGCGCACAAATAGAGGTCTTTGGAACATATTGTGATGACAAAAACTCTCCAGCACACCCAGAGGTCCAGGGTGTTTCTGGGTGCCCGGCAATCCCTGAGAAGCTAAACCCCTTTCCACGGACCCTGATTGGATAACTGCATAAAGAAAAGAAGCTTCCAGATCTAGTGTGTGAAAAAGTGTGTGGAGAAGAGGGTACGGCTACTGGTTTGGCCTGCCTGCAGTCTTTTGTGTAAAATCCAACACAAGATGCAGCAGACAGATCATCTTAAGACACGTTGGATGTCAGAATGGAGCAAAATGAAAGCCGAAACACTAAACACACTAAACATCGTGTGTTGAATGCATTATTATTGGCTGTTTATTAAAAACTAAAATTAAGTTGATCAGACACAACATAATATAAGAAATGTCTCGGGTTTAATTGTATTCGCCGAAATTCACGGGGAGTGTCGGAGTCAATGTAAGAGAAACATTTTCTCGTTTCTTTTCTTATTCATATTTTCCATGCTGTGTCAACGTTTCTGATTTGAGGTTGTAATCCTACAGTACTTTATATTATTTTTAGTAATGTTCTGTTATCACTGGCTAGTTTTGCTCCAGGGAGCCATTAACCCTGTACATAAATATCTGTCGTCGTCCCCCCAAATTGATTCCCCCCCTTCATGCGCTATGTAGCTTTGCTAGACAAAATGAACATTTTTCCCCCCCAAAAAATGAACTGATTTGTAATTCAGTGTAGCTCAGCAACGTTGCATCATCCGAATTTAAGTCTAGAGGAGTGCTTATGACACTCTGCCTCCAGCGACCTCTTAGCTGTTGTCAGTTACTGCCACTTTAACGGTGTGTTAAACACACCATTGGCAGCCAAGCTCGTGCTCCCACCTTTCAGACGCCGGAGCAGCCATTAGCAGATCCACGGGTCACGCTGTAGCCTAGTTAACCAGTCGGATGAGCTTAAAAGCCTCTTTTTCCTTTTAATAGTCAGTCGTTTCTTTACCGGCGTGCCTATCATACTTGTTATGGCTTGGCGGGGAAAGCTCGCATCGGTAATAAAGATTTTATGGATAAACCGGGATAATGCAAACCCCAAAAATGACAATCGTTCTTTTTGTTTTTATAAATGGGGAAGCTGCTGTTTAAATAGCCAAATATATTTATAGTTAACTGTTCTGAAATCGCTGTGGTAATTACGTTAGTTAATTTAATGACTCAGTTGTTGACTCAGGTGAGTCGCAGACTGGCTGAAATGAGTCCCGAACATGCTGCCACCCCCTCAGGCCCCATATTGGGTTTCTGGCATCTGTTTTGGCAGCGTGTGCGAATCCTGGAGGGGGTCGGATACGGTCTGGAGTCGAAAAACGTAACACGTAAAACGGGCGTCCAGATCCGCTCTTGGACTTCAAAATCAAATCAGACTCTCTATAAATACCTCCGTCTCTTTTCGGGTTTCCCTTTTGTAGATCCCAAATGACAAGACAGCGAACGTTAAACACCGTGAAATGTCTGGAGTGTGTGTTTTTTTCTCTGACTCAAATGTAGATGTGGAAAGTGAATACATCATGGGAGCCACTGAAGACTGTCAGTGATGACAGATAAGGATTGCGTTTTGAATGATAGCATCCCGCTATATATCCGAAAGACCCGGTCGTCAGTGCTCAGCGTGTGGGAACGTACATCAGCGACTTACACCGCTGTCACTTTCCGTTCGGAGCCCGGTCTCCAGCGAGTTCGTGTTTTTTTGTTTGTTTGTTTTTTTTCACTGCTTACCATTCATGCTCGAAATAAAGCACTACAGTGTCCCCCGGTTGTCACGTTCCAGTAGGACTGCAACTTATAAAGTGAATAAATGGCCACTTGTGGCAATCAAGATGCAAATATACATAAACACAGAAACCAGGCTTCCCAAGTCGCCAATCCGTTACTCCGTCGGGCAGCTAACGTCAACAGATCGTCTAACTGCTAGGAAAACACACTCCTCCGGCCTCGTGTGTCGGTGGGAGACCGAGTTTCTTTTCCCTGTCCCGCGCCGCTGTGGGAACAACACGTCACTCAGACGTTATTGCAGGCCACTACAAAACCTCAACTCAATTAAAGCCACTGAGTAAGTGATACCTGATTCCTTCCTGGACACGTTCGAATTCAGCCTTCATGACGGATTTTCTGGTTAGCAAGATGATAGAAGTGAGTATAACATTACAAAATAGTTTAGAAAAATATGCAACTTGGTTTTTTTTGGTAAAGCTGAGAAAGTTAGGCGCAAATTTACAACCCTAAATCAGAAAAAGTTCTTCCTGCAAATTTGTCTTAATATAATAAACCGCCTCTGACAAAATCAAATCTGCAAATAAATATAAATTACTTTAGAATCCATTTTCTGTAGAATATTTAAAAAATTGTCTGGAAAAACAAGATGTTTTGACATCCGTAGTATTGTGATGTAATAACTACTTTGATTTGAATCAGAATTTCCCAAATATCATCCATCACTCGACAAACCACACTAGAGCTTAGATTAGTTAAAGAATCACAGTTCAGATGTTGGATTTACCTTCACCGTGTTGGAGACGAGCGGTGCGTTTACTGGTAAATAAAAGTCCCACAGGAAGTGTCGTGTTGTCGGCTGCAATGTGTGACTTCTTACACCGTCTCCCAGCCCAAAACCAGTTGATAAGGATCCCTTTTTAGGAGGTTTTGTGTGCAAACTACTAACCATCAGGCTATAAACTGGTACTAGCTCGAGGTTCCACTGTAACATTCGTATGGTAATGGCGGCTCTGTACTGCCATTATTATACATTCTTACAGAGTCTGAGTTTAAGTCAAGGTGGAGTCGATTGTTAACAGTTGCAGGTTGTCAGTTTTGGCATAAATCCTTCTGGCTCTTCTAAAAACGCTGAAGTTGAGGAGGAATTTCAACCATCCACAGCATACCTCAACCGAAACCAGCCAGAACCGAGACCTGAATCCGATGGAGAATCTCTGGCGTGACCCGAAGAGGGCTGTGTACAGATACCCCTTATAATTTGGCACATTTGAAGTGCTTTTTCAAGACAGATTGGCAAGTAAAATGTTCCATGCTCAATGACTTATCTCGGCCTATTTTTAACCCCTCCCCCTCCCCCCCCAAATCACCTTTTATTACTGAAATGATGTTCCACTGATGGAGAAAATTACCGTCCTGTTTGAAATATGCTCAGAAATAAGGCTACGTTTCTCTAGCAAGTACAATCCGTTCCTAATTGTGTGTTATTCTTCCCCTCGTACACTAATTGGACATCTTTCCGAGCTTACGCGGTGCATTCTTTTACCGATCAGCTCTGTTCATGGAGAGTCGCACCCTGATCTCAAACTATTCCTCGACTCAACCAGCAGGTCGCAGTTCGTTCAGTCATAAGGAGTCATAGCCAATCATTGTTCATACAGACAACCAGCGCAGCCAGATTGCAGATCTGAGATTCAATATGATCTAGCATCGGAGAATTTTATCTTTTTACTTTATTACATTTTATAAAAGATTTAATAAACATCGCATCCACAGTGGATGTCAGGTTATCAAAGTTATAAAATAATTCTATTTAATTATTTGTATTTGTATTATTTGAAGCATAAACTCGAACCATAAAGTGAGTTTCTGTGAGGAATCGTCATGCCAAACATGCAATCCGGTTTATTAAAGACATAGATTTCTTCCTATAGATGAATGTGTGTGTGTGTTTACTCTGGAACAGGGTGTCACTGTGTGCCTTGTGCGCATTGTAAAGCTCAAATACGCACCAGCACCTCCTGGCACCCACCCAAGACCCTGAGGGCTTCTTCACCCTAACCCATGATGGTCCACATTTCTCCGTTTATGGAGCACATGCAAAAGCACATAAAGTCAAGCACAAGAATAAAGAATCTGTGTCTGTTTGGAAGCCTAATTGATTTTTTTTAATTGTCATTAATCACTTGATCCCAGTCAAAGTCACGGTCAGTCCAGGCCACTGATCCATCACAGGGCAAAACATTAACACTTTGAGTCAATTAAAAGCAAGTTAAAGTCCGTCTTTATTATGTTTATCTTAAAGTGGAAGAACCTCAAGCGGACAACTTGTGAAATTCACACAATATTAGTGCCAATTTTAAATGCATTTATTTAAAATATATAAATGCAGAAGTGACTAGCACTGTCTCTGAACAATAGAGGTCCTGGGTTCCATCCCCAGGCAAGGCGGTTTGGGTCCATGCTGTGCTTTCTATACACATAAAATATTTGTCCTCTGCATTTTAACACAATCCATGCAATGAAACACACATTTACACACTAGTGAACACACACTAGGGGGCAGCAGGGAGCACACGTGTTCGGTATAGTGAGCAACCCTAACCACGGCGCCCGGGGTTTAGTTAGGGATTCTTGCGCCTTGCTTAAGGGCAGGTCAGTCGTGAGGGGACAGGTCGGAAGGGAATCGAACTGGCAACCCTTTGACCACAGGTTCAGTTCTCTAACCACCAGGCCACAGCTGGTCCTTTCAAATTGCTTTGGAAAATAGAAGGAATTGATTCTTATTAATAATTATTTATTATTAATAATAATCAAGACAATAAAATAAATTTATAAGAAATAGAAGTCAAAGTAAATATGAATAATGAAATATAATATTGGGGTTCTGGCATCATAAATGTATTAAATATATCGTACTAAATGATGGGGCAACATGGTGGCTGAGTGGTTCAGCACTGTCGCCTCACTTTCCTCCGGGTACTCCGGTTTCCTCCCACAATCCAAAAACATGCACTAGGTTGATCGGAAATGGGTAAAATTGTCCTGCAGTTTCACAAGCTCCCTGTAGCGATACGGGGTTGGAGAAAGACCTGGCAACCTACTGGTAAAAATATAATTGCCGATTAACTCTGGGGATCGGTAGCGGTCCACAGAGTGACCCAAGATTTGGAAATTTATATATATAATATAAATTTAAATGACTCATTTAAAATATATATACTGATGTGAATACACTGAACACCACTGCCATATATTTATATATTTTCCCATATTATAAGAAGAAACAAGAGTTTGGATCGTTTGAGCTGTAACATGAGAAAGGAAGTTATGTGATCAGTGCTCAACTATTTCCTAGTCTCCTAATTTATACCACTCAGAATTTGTTGTAAAAAACTTTCTATCCCCAGGAAGGATGTTATTCATGAGAACAGGATTTATTTAGTAAAGTAAACACAGTAAAGAGCTGAACACGGTTATTTAAAGCAGCGTTTTACGGTGTCCTGTTCGGTAGTGGGTGTCAATTGGCAAAACTTCAAAAAGAAGATTTAATTGCTCTTCTTGACCGACATTATGTGGACACAAAAACCCTTTTTTCTTGTTCTTTTTTTAGATAATGTGCATTTTTAAGAGTTAACCTTAAAATCTATAATCATATTAAATAAAAAGGAAAGCTACATAAATGCCTCGATTATCAGAATGTATTCTGGGAATCTTTAGGATGGACATTTTATGGGATGTTTTTGATGATTATAACCACTTGATTTCTGTTTCTAACCACTTCCTTTCTGTCACCCCCCCTCCCCCTTTTTTTGGGCTTCCAGTGCGAATGGAGATACGTGAGTCATTTCTTTTCTCACCTTACTACTTCACTACTTTGTACGACTTTGTGTGTATTTTTCATTACTGCAACATGCTACGCCATGTGTGTCTATCCATCCATCCATCCATCCATCATATGACTGCAATCATATCCCGATTTACAAGTGTTTGGTGTAAATCGAATGGATGTCTTGTCAGGGTTTAATGTTCCTTTCGGAGCTTGAATGAAAAGGAAGATCTGTTGTATTGCTTACTTATTTTTTAAATCAATGTTTCCAGAAACAATTCCAGTTCCACAAATAAAAACTGTGACAATAAGCTGTGAAATGTAAATAAGGATTTGCAAAGCAATTCATTTGAAGCAAATTAATTGAAGCAAATGATTGAACTACTAAGCTGGTTTTTATATAAACATTTATTAATACTCAAACGTTACAGTGTACTGTAACGAAGTATTGTTACTTTATTACACCACTGTAATGAAGTGTTATTACTTTGTTGTTATACACTACAGTAGTTATGACTGTAGGAGCCACATGTTTCCAATAAAAGAACTTTCTAGATCACTGAGCAGAGGTGTGTAAAATGTGGTTCGTTGTTGTCTTCCTCATAGCAATAGCAATGGCTTTAAGAATCTGAGCGTTTAGAGCAGGAATAACTTCGTGGTGCAAACGACCTCGACGTCAAAACTATAAAAGGAAAACGGCAAAGAATAAATCAGCCTTCGTTTCCTCCAAGCGGATGAGCAATGTTCACTTGCTGCCAAATATATTCCACCTGCTAACTTGCACGTAATGAAGAGACAATCGGTGCTGTTCATTTTACTTTTCATTCGTCACTTTCTGATTTGATCTGGATTGCAACTTAAATAGAGTTTCGATATTTTATGTTCGAAACGATTGTCTGTTCAGGTCATAGTATAATTATATCAGCCGAAGAAAGTGCCGACACGTCGACCACACAGCTAATAAGCTCTCAAGACACAATGAATCTATGACATTTTTGCTTTAACTGAATGACACCTGAATGTGTGTATGCTAGGTTTCCTAACGCTTTTGCTGGAAATGCATCCACATCAGGGATTTCCGTTCCCTCCAGCATCTCCTGCGCTGCTATGCCCGGGGTTTCCACTCCCGCCGCCTCCTCTGGCTCTCTAGAAGCTACCCCGCTGAAAATCGAGGAGGTGAAACCTCCAGCCACTGGTACACGCAAGGCCAAAGTGCTGTACGATTACGACGCTGCAGACACGAGCGAGCTCTCACTGTTAGCCGATGAGGTGAGTTCTGTTTGATAATTCATTGCATTTAATGTTTATTGACTTGAAACAATCCATCCATCCAGGATCTATTATTCACTGACTGGAACCCGTTTATGAAATTGTCCCGTTTTTTTTTCTTTCTTGTTACCAGTTGATTACCGTCTACACGGTCCCGGGGATGGACCCGGACTGGCTCGTCGGAGAGCGCGGGAATCAGAAAGGCAAGGTGCCCGTCACATATCTCGAGCTGCTCAGCTAAATACACACGAACGTAATTACACCGCGGGAGACGCAAAGTCTTTTAGTGCCCTTACAAAAACAGTCCGTTGTGTATTTAAGCCATTAGACGGCTCTGAACAGGCAAATTCCGTTAATGAGGAAAGCAAAGGACAAACATTGCATGAGCAGAATTAAAACTCTGGGACCTAATGAATATTTTTGTATTACTGTCTGCCTGTAGCTTATTCATTTATTTAACTCTTCTGAACGACCTGTGTGACGATGAAGTAGGAGAGAAGTTACTCGCTAGTACACCGAGGAAGCCGTGATGCGCTATAAAGATGTGAATAAAGTTTGCTCAGTACCAATATTATTCCATATTTATTTATTATTCTTTAACCTTGATTAGAGATCTTGATTAGCAGTACAGTACCTCAACCGCTACAACTTTCCTATTTATACACTACATAAATCACTCGGCTGTAACTTACTGATCATGTATGTTTTAAGTTTGGTTCTCTGGTGCACATCAGTAAATTATTACTAATAAAAGTCATTAAAAGTTTAACGTGTGATTTAAAAAAAGAATGATCGATACCAGATATTAAAATGACCCTCGGTTCTTTGCATTTTCTAATTTGCCCTTCCTGAATAAAAACATTATTTAGCTTCGGAAGTCTACAAATGTTTTATTTCATTTCTAAAACGACTCTTTGTTTGTTATCGATACTTCTGAATTATTTAAAAGTCTCCGATTTTTTTTATAATATTCGAATCAGGGAATTAATTTCTTCAGCTTTTTTGACTTTGCTTATGCGTTTGTGTGTAATTGTACGTTGAAATTATTCAGTAATTATCTTTTGTTTTCATTTCCGAAGTTATTTCCTACAAATATTTTGATTTAAACATTTTAAACAGTCTTGTATCCATGTTTATTCTCATCTGTACTGCGCCCATTAACATTTATTAATGATTAACGTTAATCATGGCAAAGCCAATGTTATTACCTCTCTGTTTATCCTCAGTATCTCTTACAAGTGGAAAGGTTTTGAGATTTAATGGTTCCTGGACTTGTAATGATGAAGTGTAATGAAGAATTGTTGTGATTTTGTGGAAGAAAAGAGAATCTAATATTCTTATCTTGCAGAGTAACTTTGTTTGACATGTTTAAATCTGTGACTTGGTAAGACATTTTTGTGCTTTGTGCAGACTAAAGTTTGTGAATGTCTTAATCTCGTTATGAAAATGGGTCTAATTCTATGTGCTTTAATTGTGACATACTACTCGTGTGTTTATTACCTCCTAAACATGTTTCTTTTTCCTTGCCCGATATACGATGTGGGTTTCAAATAAAGTTGAACGGTTTGGTCCTAACAGTCTTACGGGGAATAAGTTTAATAATTTATATATTTAAAAACATTTACAAAAAGTTTAAACCCCCTGGGGACCTTCAAACAAATGAAACATTTTAAATATAGTGCTCATCATTCAAACTAGCACATTCTTGATTTTCACATTTATTCACATACATACATTTCTGTCCTAATGTGATTTACTTGATAAAAATGCAGCTTTTATAGTCCAACACGAGGAAATGATGTAAAAAAAAATTCCTGATAGAACAAACAAACAAGTTTGGCAATTAAAATGTAATTTTTGTCATTCTTAAAACTGGGTGGTCTACTGTAAACGCCTCCTCTAAACATCTGCTTTTAAACCACATGTTTAACTCTGTAGATCAGGGGTCACCAAACTTATTAAAACTGAGAGCTACTTTTTGGGTACCAACTAATGTGAAGGGCTTCCAGTTTGATACACACTTGTGAAATCACACATT
>JAOTRQ010000005.1:1049968-1060111 GCA_028565875.1 Hoplisoma paleatum | reverse complement strand
AATAAGACATAGTGGGGCTTTTGGGGATAAAAAGAAAGTAAGACGCTGTCTTATATTCGGGGAAACACGGTATATAGGTGGAACCTAATGTCAAGTTCATACTAAAGGACTTTTAGCTGTCAAATCCGTTTACAGTCAACAACTGGATTTTTTAATTCATGCGAAAAGTGACTAGAGGTTTAATAATACCTAGGAAGTTCAACAATAAACAAGCAATTTAAGCAAGGAAAAAGCAACATGCATTAAATATAGTGGATCTGGCAACACGACCAGCAAATATTGTTTTGTAGAGAGCTGGCAATTATGCAATTCTATTTTATAACGCATTATTATTATTATTATTATTATTATTATTATTATTATTATTATTATTATGGTGTAATGGTTTGGTTCGGGTGGCAGTGATGGCTTAGAGGTTCAGGTAGTAGGCTAGAGTTCAAGCGCCATTACTAAGCTGTCACTGTTGGACCCCTGAGCACGGCTCTTAACCCTTGATTGCTCCAAGTGTGTTATTGGTAAGGATTCGTTTCCTCTTTGTACTTTGTTACAACATGTATGAGACTCAAGTCAGCGGTCCAGCAAAACGACCGTCATAACCAAACGGCAGAACGTACGCGGACATGCTGTGTGTTTTCTCATTTCTAAAGTCTAATTGTTGTAACCACACTTATAAGGTAAATAAAATCGAAAACAAGGTCCCTCATGACACGCTTTGATGGCTTTTGGTTTAAAGAGATTCCACTGCCAATTACGCATCTCTGACCCTCACCCTCGATCTAATTCCTCTGGGATGAATCAGAATGATTCAGAGGCTTCTGGGTTCCTCATCCGATCAGCGCCCGAATTTACGCTTGCTGTTTCGATAGAACGGGCAGAAGTGACTCCTCATGTAGGCACGGCAAAGGGTCGCAGCCTATCGAGAAAAGGGGATCGAGACCCAAGAAGAGTTCAGGAAACGGTGTTGTAATAGATCACAAGATAGATAAAATGTTTCTGCCTGCATTCGGGCGATCGATTCCATTTACAGTAACGTGCTTTCGTACTGAGGCTCTATAGCATCTTGTTGTGAGCGGCTGTAAATAGCCTTGTGTACACTTTAACAGTAACGTGATCTATTACCCAACCCAGGCTCTGTTCCTAATTTGAGCCAGAAGGTCCACACACAGCATGTGAGCCACCGGCTCCGACCGAGCTGCAGCCTGTGAACCAGCTTTATTTCAGTACCTTTAGTCCCAGTGGAAGAAATCTCAGGCATTTGTCTCGCCGGTGTGTTCTGGGTGGTGGTGGTGGTGGTGGTGGAGGAAGGGGGTAGGGTTGGTTGGTTTTACCGATGGGGGAGAAGGGCGGGGAGGGGAGCGGGGGTATATATTTATGAGCATGATGTGCGCTGAGTATTTTTGGCTCTGCGTGTGAAAGGGAGGAGATGAAGGTGCTCCTTTTCAGGGAGCCAGCACCAGGAATGAAATCGCAGGGAAATGGAAACAATCGAGACGAGAGCCGGATTAATCGGTGGGGGTGGGATGGAGACCGAGAGGGTGGATCAGAAGTAAGGCTCTTTGATCCGTTGCATCACCGGCAGTGGCTGTGCATGGCCGACTGCAGAACCCTCGTAACTGGCAGCTATTCTGAGCGCGAAGACGCCACTGATCTGTCTTATGACTGCTACAAAACACCGGCGGGGTCACACAGCGGGTTTCACAGCTCGCAGTATGACTTCATTGTGGTGGCCGGTGCAAAGCAGGCACTGTGACCATGTTGTAATAGGCTATATTTGACTCTGGGCGAAATGTACAGTACCCCCTGAACAGGTCATTACCGTGTCGACGATACATTTTCCATGTTTTAAATGGCCTAGGAATAACTGCATCTGTTCCTATTACTGAACACAATTAGAGCTATAAATATTCATTAGTATGCAATGCGTCATATATTTATATTTATATATACATATAACTGAAGACAGAATAGTTAAAGTGGTACCGTATTATTAGCTCCAACAATAGAAGT
Organism: Hoplisoma paleatum; assembly: GCA_028565875.1. Taxonomy (NCBI): domain Eukaryota; kingdom Metazoa; phylum Chordata; class Actinopteri; order Siluriformes; family Callichthyidae; genus Hoplisoma; species Hoplisoma paleatum. Next base: position 1,058,104 of record JAOTRQ010000005.1, on the reverse strand, counting down.
GAATAAAGGTTGGACACGTGGACACGAGTTTATTTGTTATTCCATTTTATAACATTGAACATGTAGCTGTAACACCATCCAGTCACTTAATGGCCTCCATCAGATACGTCAGAAACTTATCGTATCTTAGAAACGGGATCTTTAATTCATCATAAATGTGTGAAAGGATTATTGAAACCAATGTAGCTCAAAGAAACATAAGCAGGGATTTGCATATTTCTCAACTCTTCTCTACAGTGCAGAATTTACTTCAACGCTTCAAGGAATCTGGAGGAACTTCAGTGTATAAAATCTTAAGCTCAAACAGCATTGGTTTAAAAGCTGAACATGATCTTCGATCCCTCGGACCGCAGCGCACCAAGAACGGCCAGTCAACAATAGCCGATAGAACCACATGCGCAGGCGATTACTGTTACAGACCTTTACCGAGCAATACAAACACCCTACACGAGCTGCAGTTTTGAAGGTCCTGTAGCTGATAAAATGTTTACTTGCTGGCTCATATATCTCATCCACTAACGTGCAGTGGGGAAGAAATGATCAAATGTTATTCACGTTACTCGTCAGGGGTCATCATGTTATGCTTGGCCGAGTTGCAGTCTGAGCAATTGAGTGCTTACTTAAGGGCCCAACGGCACTTACCTGCCAGTGTCTGGGCTCGAACCAGCTACCTTATGATTATTAGTCTAGTAACTTAACTAGTAGGATGCAAATCCTGTTACTGTTCTTATGGAAGGATGGATGAATAGATGGTTGGATGGATGGATGAATAGATGGTTGGATGGGTGGATGAATGAATGGATGGATGAATAGATGGATGGATAGGTGGATAGATGAATGAATGGATGGTTGGATGGATGGATGGATGGATAAATGGAAGGATAGATGGTTGGGTGGATTTATGAATGGATGGATGGTTGGATGGATGGTTGGGTGGATGAATGGATGGTTGGATGGATGAATAGATGGAGGGATAGATGGATGGATAGATGGATGGATGTATGGATGGTTGGATGAATGGTTGGATGGGTGGACGAATGAATGGATGAATGGATGGATGGATAGGTGGATAGATGAATGAATGGATAGATGGATGAATGGATGGTTGGATGGATGGATGGATGGTTGGATGGATGGATGGATAAATGGAAGGATAGATGGTTGGATGGATTTATGAATGGATGGATGGTTGGATGGATGGATGAATGGATGGTTGGATGGATGAATAGATGGAGGGATAGATGGATGGATGTATGGATGGGTGGATGGATGAATGGTTGGATGGGTGGATGAATGAATGGATGAATGGATGGATGGATGAACGGATGGTTGGTGGACAAATGGATAGATGGATGGTTGGATGGATGGATGGTTGAATGTTTGGATGGATAGATGATGGATGGATGGATGAACGGATGGATGAATGGATGGGAAATACAGTAATAACTCTCGTTTGTTATTACACTTTATTAAAAATATAGACAAAACATATGCATTCATAAGCATGATGAATAATTAAACACAAAAAGTACACACTTCAGACACTTCATTTGAATAACATTAGTACTTTATTTAAAGCCCTTGTTGGCAGCACAAGCTTATGTCTGATGTCTGCCATAAAAAAAATCTAATTAGCTTTTTGCAGCAGTTCTATGATGCCGTTTTGACCCATTTCCTTAAGATGACTTAAATTCCTCGAGGTTACAATCGTCCTTCTAATGGAATTGAGTAAATGATTTTAAAAATCCTTTACTTCTATTAAAAAAGACGAGTCGAGCATTCCGCTTCCATGTATTATTTCCGTAGGTATCAGGTTATCTATATCGGTTTGGTGTCTTTGGCTAATGAGAATGAACCCTTTGAACAGACGCATGTTCCTTAATGATGCGTGATGACCAATATTGTTTGCACAAGGGCAGTTTGCGGTGTTTAAAAATGTTACCGCCATCATATTTCATCTACAATTTTCCAAACAGGACAGACTGGATGGTTTTAAGTGTGTGAAAAATGCAATCAAATCAGTGTTTGACTGCTAAAAGTAAAACTCGAGATGGTCAGATGTGGGCGGACGTCAGACTACAGACTGCTTCTGTCTTGTAGGAAGACTTTCCATATGACTTTGGCACATGTGTGTGTGTGTGTGTGTATATACCCAGAAAAGGCTTGGCTCATAATAATCGGTTGCACTTTATCCCCAAATCTTTTGAATAACGTTCCGGTCAGAACGACCTGCGCAGGTACCTACCGGACACAAATTCCCATTTATAAAAGTTTCAAGGGAATTCTCTTTACAGTCACTGCAAAAAAAATGACCTCCATCGTGAGTGGTGTGTGACTCATGTGTGTTACAGAGGGACTCTGCTTACATGGTTTGGCTCTTTGTAATTTCCAGCTGGTGACAGTGTGTGTAGGAGGGGGCGAGTGCCAGTCTGCGGCTCTCTTCGGCCGGCATCGAGACAAAAGCAGGCAGCGGGAATTGTTCGACAGAATATGAGACGATTGAAGTGGGAAAAGATGACACCCCTTCTCTGTAGGGCACTTCAGTGTCTCCAATTAACCCGAATGCATATTTTTGGACTGTGGTAGGTAAACGGAGCACATGGATGACAGCTAAGAAGCACATGCAGTCTCAACATAGAAAGGACGCCGGCTGTGCCACCTCGCGATCGATATAATCTATAGTTATAATTCTGTATAATCTACACTTATAATTCTGTATAATCTACACTTATAATTCTGTATATTCTATACTTATAATTCTGTATAATCTACATGTATAATTCTGTATAATCTATAGTTATAATTCTGTATAATCTATAGTTGTAATTCTGTATAATCTACACTTATAATTCTGTATAATCTACACTTATAATTCTGTATAATCTACACTTATAATTCTGTATAATCTACACTTATAATTTTGTATAATCTACACTTATAATTCTGTATAATCTACACCTATTATTTTGTATAATCTACACCTATAATTTTGTATAATCTACACTTAGATTTGTAAATGTAGATTATACAGAATTATAAGTGTAGATTATACAGAATTATAAGTGTAGATGAAATAGAATTTTAAGTGTAGATTAGACAGATTTGTAAGTGTAGATTATACAGAATTATGTCTAATCTACACTTATAATTCTGTATAATCTACACTTATAATTCTGTATAATCTACACTGATAATTCTATTTAATCTACACTTATAATTCTGTATAATCTACACTTATAATTCTGTATAATCTACAAATCTTCTATTCATGTAGAATTTAGAAGAAAGAAGAACAGGAGCCTCAGGAACGCTGGAGAAGGTATCTGTCTGCTGCTACAGCAGCCTGTCGAACAGCCTCGTCGGCTACTGAATTAGTGATACTTGTTAAGATTCAAGCATTTGTCACAGCTCTCCCCCACAGTACCACACACACACACACACACACGCACACACACACATGCACGACGCGCGCGCGCACACACACACACACACACAGCCGCTGGCTAAACTCTAAATTAAAGACCTAATGTGCAATCCTCCTGTGATGCTCACAGCTAATGAAATGGAGAAGCTGAGCCCCAGAGCAGTGGACACAGGAGAGGACGACACCTGATTCCCTTTGTGTGCGTTTACTGTCTGCCTCACATAGTTCTAGATTCTATAGCTCTCTATAGTTCAGTCCTGAACGTGATCCATGCACCGCTACAGTATATGACCGAAATGTGGACTTGCAATGATATGGACTTGCTTTGTTTTGTTGTTGTTTTTTAGTTCAAGCACCCAGACACACCTGATGATAGCAGGTCATATACTGCTACACCTTAATATGCACCTCAGTCCATAAGGACATGGTTTAAAAGGTTCCGCATCCTCAAGTGGACTGACAAACCTGCAAATCCGAAGATTTTAAGACACCGTTGGACAGTATTAGACATACACCACCATCAAAAGCTTGTCCGTCATTACAGTTCGGACCACAGATACCCACATGCCACCCGTCACCCAGTCACTGGTTTACTAACGTTTCTTCCTTGGAACGCTTTTGATAGACCGTATAAAGAGAACACCCTACAAGAGCTGCAGGATTTTTTTTGCGTACTCATCTAGCAATCGAAATTTGGCGTCTTTCCTGCATCTATTAACTATGAAGATAAAATGTTCACTTGCTGACTCATATATCTCATCCACTAACAGGTGACTAAAATATGATTAAATGTTCCTCGCATCGCCTAGCAGTGGCTGGGCTCAAACTAACGACCTTATGATTACTAGGCATGCATCTAGTAAGTGAATCGTTTTGGCTGTGGTCCAAATTATTGATTCGTCATGATCTTCTCAGTACCAGTCCAAAGATTGGACAGACATTGTAATTCACTGTAATTCACCAGATTTTTAATTATTATTTTTTTATTCTTTTCATTGTAAACACCTCCAGCTGTTGTGCGATGTAAAGGCACTATGATTATGAATGCGCTGATGCGCTGATAACCTGGCCTCCATCATCACCTGACGACCTAAACCCAGCTGAGATGATCTGGGATGTTGGACCCACTGTTGGAACGTATTCGTTATTATCTATTCAAGTTGAGCTACAATGTTTGTTTGTTTTTTGACCAGATGTGTCCAATTCACCTATTTATCTGGGCTTGTGACCATTCTCAATCACCTGACCTAAGCCCTGTTGAGATGATTTGTAGAGTAGAGGACGAGATGAACCTCAGCATGAAGGCAAAGGAGTCAGGCACATCTGAGAACTCCTTCAAGACTTGGAAACCCATTCCAGATGGCTTCTCGTGAACATGATTGACAAGAAAAGGCACCAATGGCAGAGCTTAGTACAATGTGCAAAGCTGTCATCAAAGCAAAAATGGGCTAAATGTACAACTTATTCTGTTTTTGTTTGTTTGTTTCGATTCGCATCATAGGTTGTATGTCTTCAGTGTTGAGCTCAAATAATAAAAAAAAAAAACGAATGACAAAATGTGTCCAAACCCATTGATGCACCCTGCCTATTTATCTGGGCTCGCAACCAGTAATACGATGCACTACTTCGTGCATCAATAGCGGTCAACAGCGATTCAAACCGTTAAGTCCAGACTGTCCGCTCTGTCATGCAGGTCAGTTCCACAAACTACTGACCACACGACGTAGATGTCGATGTAGTTGCTGCGTACAGCTTTCATCGTGAGTCTGATATAAATCCGCCACCGCGTCCTCGCTCTCTCCTGAGAACGCTAAGCGCTAACAGACCCGTTAAAAAACAAGATCGGGATTAACAGGTAGTCGTGAATCTATAAAACGAAATAAATGTCCTCGCGCAGGCACTCTGTGTAGGCTGCCATCCCTGCTGCCATCTCCTGCACGCCAGATTCTGCCAGCTTGTCTCATTATCCGTAGAGACATTCTGTAGGTCTGCCTATAAATAGTCCTATTAGAGCTGTTTTTCTGCCACCGGCGTGTAGTTTCCTGCACCGGTTCAATCAGCCGAGAGCGACAGATCATTAGCTGGGCAGTCTGGACCCGTCACTACGAGCAGCCAGGGTCAAAGGGCAAACACCTGAGTAATGATGGCCACAATATATATTAACATTTGCAGATATATACGTACGAAACAGTGGAGTCAGAAATTGATTTATGGCCGAGAGTTACGGACGATATTAAATGTCAATTGCATCAGTTGTCACATTACTGTGGAGGTGATCTTTTCTGCTAAATAGGCGATGTTTCCAGCGACGGTTGCAAGATACTAAAATGAAGTTATAAGACCCGTATAATGACCAGGATTTCTGCCTCAGTAACTCATGAAACATAATCTGATCTTTATCGAGTTACACATTCAGTCTAAACTAATAACACAAAGAACAACTGCACTCCTCGTTTCAAGCCAGACCTGAAGTCCAAACCCGATCCAAAACAGTTGGGACTGTAAGACAAACCTAAACAACGATGCAAATTCCGCTGCCTTTGACAAAAGAAGTTTCCCAAGGTGTTTTTAGAGCCTTGTAATAAAATATCCATTTATTTATTTATTTATCGAGCATTTTAACGTCATGTTTTAAACCCCGGGTCGTATCCTCCACACCAAACGTCACGTTTCCATCACACGAAGTTTCTCTCTTCCATCTTTCTTACCCGGAAGTTTTGGGACTGTCGGAGGAAACCAGAGTACCCGTCGTAAAAATACAAGGACACTTCTTGCTGCTTCTTGCTATAAGGAGACAGTCCTGGCTACTAAGACAACATTCCGCTGATCCAGTATTGTGAAGAAAATTTAATGTATTACATCAAGTATGTCTACTAATATATGAAATTGTATTAGTTACATTATTAATGACATATTGATCATTTGTAATACTTACTTGTTTTTTGTAATACTTGGTAGTAAGTATGTTTTAATGATTTATGTTACTTTGAAATGGTTTTTAATTAAGTTTGTTATTCTTAAGGCCTAAACGTTGTGTCAGGTCAGTTTATTCCTGCTTAATTCTAGACATTGCTAGATAGGGAGTTCAACTCTCCCCCTTTGGCCAAGGCCAAGCTTAAGGAGTTAGTTGTCTACCGAAACTAGAAAAATAACAAGTGTAAATGTGTACAGGTGATCATTGAGGATTGGATGTTTAATCATGTGTGTGTGTTGTACTGTATATGTGTGTGTGGAATAATGTATAAAACCTGAAGACAGACTTCATCTGCATTTTTGCAACCCTTTTGCCTTGAATTAATGTTGATCATTCTTGCAAGAATTAAATCCGGTGGTTTGGTACCTTGAGTGTATTTGTGTGTTTGTCTCTTTACATTTTTACAGGAAATTTTCAGAACAAGTACGATTATAGACGCAATTATAGGTGACAAATATGCAAAAATGGACTAAATGATAAAAGGGCAAATACTTTTAAAACATTTTTATGCATTCATTTTAGTTTTTTGGGCAAATTTCTGTAAGGAAAAACGTCTATTCCTGATACGTTTTACTGGATTTGGAAAATTGATAGAAAAGAAAAAGCATTTTTTGTTCCTACTTCTGGCGAATCATCTCAGATGAACCGGTTGCTGATGCCTGCATGTGGAGTTTGGCTGTGAATTATTTTCCCAGGTGCCAGTCTGGAAAGGGGTTGGACGGGAAGACTCGCGCGGGCCAAACGCTTCTCGGCTCTGGATCCGCAAGCTCAGACAGCCCGGCGAGCCGCAGAGCACCAGCGCTGGCTGTCAGCCAGCTGGCCGTCTGGGATTACTCCAGATTGGAGCTCATTAGCGTCCCACTGAGAATCCTCCTAAATGGTATCAAGCTGCTATTTTAGAGGAAGTAATCTCAAGATGGTAATTGTGCTGCTTGAATTATTTTAAAAGGATCCGAGGCTTCGGAGTGGTACCTGCTGCTCGGTGAGGAGGAAAATACTACGGGGCAATTCTGGAAGGGAAAGTCGAGGAGTCGAGGAGTCGAAGCTCGCTCGGTGGAGTCGGTGAATCGTGGAAACATCCACCTGTCTTCGTCCGTCAGCCTTGATGATGCAAGCAGAGCTGGACAACAATAGCCGAGACGTCCGAGTATGCTAAATCAGATCATTCCGATGCTAACTACGGGGCGGCACGGTGGCTCAGTGCTTAACACTGCAAGAAGTCCCAGGTTCGATTCCTCTGTAAGGTGGTCCAGGGTTTTCTGAATGGCGTTTGCATGTTCTTCCCGTGTATGTGTGGGTTTTCCTCCAGTATTCTGGTTTCCCTCGACAGTCCAAAGACATGCAGTCCGGTTATTTACTGATTAATTCATCATTTTAATGTCATGTTGAAAGGACGTTGGACAAGTTTCAAACGACACACAACACAAGTCACATTAAACACAGTCGTGGACAATTTGGTCTTTTTAATTTGCCTTACCTGAATGTTTTTGGACTGTCAGATGGAAACCGGAGTACCCGGAATAAATCCACATGGAGAGACCATGCAAATTTCACGCAAAAAGCATTCGGGCTGACACGGGAATTAAACCCGGGACTTCTGGCTTTAGTGCGACAGTGCTAATCATTGAGCCATTAAGCCGCCATGCAGTCGGGTTAATTGAATACTGAAATGATCATGTGTGTGTGTGTGTGTGTGTGTGTGTGTGTGTGTGTGTGTGTGTGTGTGTGTGTGTGTGTG
>JAOTRQ010000005.1:1039468-1049868 GCA_028565875.1 Hoplisoma paleatum | reverse complement strand
GAGAGCTACTTTTTGGGTACCAACTAATGTGAAGGGCGACCAGTTTGATACACACTTGTGACATCACACATTTATAAACTTTAATGACATGTTACTATTAATAATGATGATATTCATCTATGTGAAGATGTTGATCATGTCAATGACTTCTCACAATCATTTTCAACAATCATTTAACAAGGTAGGAAACAAATAAATATCAATATGCAAAATATGCAGCTAATTTTAGAACAGGCCCACGGGCACCACGTTGGTGACCTAGACTGATTATTTACATTGTACTTTAATACTGAAGAAATCCAAACTAGGAATATGTGAAATCATGCAGTAAACAACAAGATTCTTAGTCTTTGATGACAGCTTTGCGCGTTGCACTTCCGCCTTTCTAATCCTCCTGTTCAAACCCTCTAAATGAGGAGCCACTTGGAATGGATTCATCTTGAAGGAGCATCATTCTGAGGTCCAATTCATCATCCCGAATCATCTCAGTTGTGTTTAGGTCAGGTGACTGTCGAGGTCAAGTCATGTGACACTGCACCCCATGACCATGGCGATGTTAAAGGAGTTAAATCAAGAGCGAACATTGAATGAGAAAGACCAAAGCGAGGTAATATAATCATATATGCATGTTCAAAACATAATAAACCAGATATTTTTATATACGTTTTGGGTCTAGGACCTGTATATACACGTCTACGTTGCCTTGAAATAGTTCGGCGTGTTAACATTTTTCACCAGAGCGTCTCTCCTTGGCTTACTAATTGGCTTAACCAAAAGCTTTGAGTGGATAATTTTAGCAAGTGAGAAACAAGACACAGTTAATTTTTCCTCCTCACTTCGGCTGCCTGCTGATCGCAGCCAGATCACGTAACCTCAGCCAAGAGCTACGAGAATGTCGTCGAAGCAGGAATCTAATATGGAGATGCAGAAATTACAGACAGGACTCAGGATGAATAATTCAGTTAAGACTGCCAGTTCGCTGATTAATTAATCATCGAGCACCTCTCCACTGGGGGTTATGTGAGAGCCAGACAAATGAACTGTTTGCATTCAGCTGTCTCTTTGAGTGCCGCTAACTATAAGTTTTAATCAACTCGAGAGTCTTGTGCGGTACATAAGCACATGTAAGTGCATAAAGATTCCCATTAAATGCCTCGTTTCTTTTTACAAGACCACAAGCGAGTGTAATATTTGGTCAAAGAAAGTGGACACCCTTTTGTGCTGGTGTTCATCCAACCCGCTCTTAACGAGTGTATAAAATCAGTTATATAATATTAATGAAACGCACCGAAGTCCTGGGTTCAAACTCCACGTCGTGTCCATAACGGGTTCCTTCCATCGGTTAAACAGGTCGGGTTGATCGGAGACACTGAAATGCACCGAATGTGAATGGGTGTGTGTACGGACCGGTGCCTCATTCGGGGTGTCTTAATGTGCCTTGCACCAGTTAAAAAAAACTGGGAAAGCACAAACACACACACACACACACATACATACACACCTTCCCCACGAACGGAATGAGTCTGGTAAGCAATCGTCAGAGAAAAACATCAATCTGGCAACCTACATTGATAGGGAAGTGTGGATCAGAATCTTCCTAATTCTAGTAATACTGTTTGACCTGCGAGAGCACTGGTGGTGTGTTTGTGTTTGTGTGTGTGTGTGTGTGTGTGTGAGGGTGTGAGGGTGTGTGTGCTTTGTGCTTTCCCAGTTTTTTTTAACTGGTGCAAGGCACATTAAGACACCCCGAATGAGGCACCAGTCCGTACACAGTCCGTGTGTGTATGGGGGGGGTTGTCGGGGTAGATCATCCCCGCCTTGGGGGCCCCTTCGCCATGGACCCTGACACAGCTTTCTACCCTGTTCCCTTGTATTATGCCACTAGTTTATGTTTCATAGGCTTGTGTTTGTGTTAACAACTTTGCAGAGATTTTGTTCAATTTGTTAATAATTATTTTATTCTCTACATTGTTTACGTCATGTCTAATTAACACTGTTGTGAGCCTAAGAAAAAGGCCACGTCAACTCTTAGTAATGGATGCTCGTGGCTTTTTCAGTCCTGGAAGAAAAGAAGACAATCCTGCACTTGTTGTAAACACATTACACACTTTTGATTTCATTCTTCATATGAAAAGACGTTAAATCATGCAATTATTATATAACACGGTCAGTCAGAATCAGCGGCAAAAGTCAATTTCCATAGGCTGACGTCCAATTCTGGAGATAAATCCTAAACCCGTTAACCGTGTCCATCATTGAGTCCATCATCTGGATCAGGAGAACATCTGCCAAGGTAAAAGAGGGGAATTTGGTCTCCAGGTTTGGATCTTTTAGTTTTTACCAACACAGCAATGCTTTCCTTCCCTTCCCTTCCCTTCCCTTCCAACCCATCCTGGCCAGCTCGTGTTAATGAGTTCACAAAACCTCCCCAGGAAAACCCAAAAAGGCCAGCCAGCAGTTGAAGCGTTGGGGGGGGAGGGGGGGGGGGAATTGGAAAGCAAAGAAGAGAAAATAGAAGTTGAAGTTTGTGGTTTCCAACTCCCTATCCATGTTGAGTCATAGGTAGTGCAGCAGACCAAGGGCAATAATTCTCGGGATGCAGGTCGACGTGTATAATTTAGGGCTGTTTTCCTGGATGGAGATTGCAACTAGTCATTGGATTATTCTAGATCAGTACCTGAGGTCTGATCCAAAACATTCTTTAAAAGATTACCGTATAAACTTTAAAGAAGGTACTTCGTACATTTGACTCTTGTGTCTTACATTAAACCGTGTAAGCAAGTGACCGTTTGGAGCCTAGTACAAGGGCCCAGTATTGATAACAGTGGAAGACATGAGGTCTGAACTATTGACTATCAGATGGATGATCGAGTATTTTAACCATTTACATTTTCAGCAATTTTACAATCACAACTAAAGCATCGTTTGGAATTTCTTGAACCAGCAACCTTCTGATCTGTAGTGCAAAGCCATCAATGACCAGGCAACAACTTCTCTGCTAATACACTGAAGAAAATTCCTCATTAAGTTTAAAGGTTTAAAACTTAAAACAAGGTCATCTTGGGTCACTAAAACTCAATACAAAGTCTTCAATGATGACGGCCGGACGACCGTCAGTGACGATCGCTTTGATAAGGAATAAAATCATGTGAATTGTGTGCTATGTTTAAGTCTCAACTTAAACATATTCGATGTTTTAAAACAGTGTGTTAGATAATTCTGTCTGCGATATAAAATCTAAACTTGGGACGATGTGGAAAAATGCCATTAAAAACGTAAAAACACTGCTGAGAAACTCTGGTCGGGGATCGGTAGAGGTCAGGAGAGCACCCAAGGGTCGGATACGACTGGAAATGACTGAGTAAAGAAAGAAGAGGAAGGAAAATACGCCAAAAATGCCTTTCGAACTTGCAGAATACAATTAACACAGAGTTGGTCTTTAGAACCACACCAAAAACTCTCCAGACTTTATCGTTTTCTTTATTTATTGTCGAATTTGTTAAGTGGCGACTTGAGACACTTTATTTTTGTTGTTGAAATCAGTTTAGTAAGTCGATGGGGAGAAAGGTGTGGATTCCAGAAGTCTCATTTGTTCTTTTTGCTCCTATAAGTATCTTTATAAGTATGCTTTTAAGTCCGAACCTAGTCTATCCCCTAGTGCACACTTCCCCATTCAGTTCCACCACTGACGGCCGTGGACTATTCATATGGTAACTCATGCAGTTTTACTTCAGCGGCCCAAGGGATAAAAGAATCATTAAATGCATCCCAACCTCCTGAACTGGCCTGCAGCGCTTGCTTACTCGGCCCATACAAGTGGCACAAAGAGAAGTATTCCAGCACCAAAGCAAGCATCCCTCCCCCCAGTGCCGAGAGAGATGCAACAGGCTTTCCCCCAAACACAGGACACAGGAGTCCTCTCCACAGCGCTCAGCGTGCACCCATCCCCTCACCATTCTTTAAGAGAAAAGGACCCCCAAAAAGCTCCCACTATTCAGGAACAGATTGAGCCCTCTTTAAAAAGATACAAAAATCTTTGTTTTACTGGTATTGTGCACAAGGTGGATTTTCTTTTTCTTCCTTCTTCTCATTTCGATTCACCGATTTCCATCGGTGCGGCCCAGCTATTTAAGCGCGCATTGTGTAGGCTGACCTATGAAAAATTCAGGGGGACACGAGGAAGGGCCCTAGTCGGGTCCCACCACCATCGTCGTCGTCCTCGGGGATCTGCAGGCTTTGGACGCCCAGTGGCATTTGCACACCAATTGCGAAATCCCATTTTGGAGAGCGAGGAAGCGTCGAGGTGCCCCTCCTCCTCCTCGTCCTCTGTTGTCCATATTCCCAGCCATCCTCACCATGGCACTGCCATGAATAGAGAAGCCCGCTCAGGGACCGAGTGAATGGACAGACTGTCAGTTCTCTCAAAAGCCTATAATGTTGTAGCCACTTGGGCTGCATATTAACATGTATGTCAGGAGCAAACCGTGCGGTCTGGCCGGAGCTGGCTCGAGCAAATACACATACATGCACACACACACACACACACACACACACACACACAAAGAATGGAAAAGTGATCGGCACCTAAAACAAACATACACAAATATTCCAGGCTTTAAGGTGGAGGCCCAGATGCCTTGCCTCATATATTCACGTTCCAACAAACCGGTTTTTCTAAATATTGGAACTCAAACAGGGACAGCGAAGGCAAACAGTGCTGAATGAGATGATGGGAATACAGAAAATTCTGCTCCTTACAGTAAAGCTTTTCACATAAACGCCCTGCTATTGAAATGTCAAAAATGATTTTTAGAATGTAATATTATTTTTGTATTAATATCTCACAAATAAATACAGTAGAACTCAAACTTACTCATTTAATTGGACCCAAAGAGTTGTTAAATCTATTCTTCCCATAAGAAATAATAAAAGAATTCATTCGTGCCGTACTTCCTAAACTCCTCTAACCATTCTTATGTCTTAAATATACAAAGACGTACACAATTTTACAGTATTACGACAGTTACGACATCGAAATGCAGTAGAAAAAACAACCATACACAATATTTCGGTGTCCACATACGTACACATGACATTATAGAACAGTACACACACTCCATCGTACACCATCATACATCTCTTTCTATTTTACCATGACGATTTCTCTGCCTCTTTACCGGCTTCATTTGGACGCAGAGTTTTACGAAATATAAATAAACCTCCATATGAATTGTGTTTTAAGACCTAATGAGCTACCTTGCTGACTTACTGCGTAAAAATATAATGATTTAAGTATCTAACAATCTAAACTAACAAACACAGTTAGCATTATGCTATTCAAAACTATGCGCTGACGTAGCCCAAAGCGCTAGCATGTCAGATAACGTCATCACGTTATTTATTAAAATAATTCTATCATTTGGCACTAGGGTCGTCATATCTTTTGTCTTATACAGTAAACTGTTCGTATACAAAAATAAGCAAATATGTACGTTTACAACACGTTCAGGCGTGGTGTTGAGTTCTCTGGGTTTGGAGGCATCAGAGATGGACCACCACACAATGTAAACATGTACTGAGATTAAACAAATCAACATTTTTATATTAATACATTTAATTAGACTAATAGATGATTTGCATCAGGTTTTGGTCCATTCTGGTTTACCTTACCCAACGTCCAAAAACATGCATTATTGTCACGTTAATAAATTGTCTCATCAGTGCTACTAGGATGCATAAAGAGCCAAAGTAAATAGAAAGGTGTTGCATCAGGAAGGGCATCCAGCATGAAGAAATAAGAATAGCTGACCACAGTTGTTCAACATAACAAATATGTACATTTTAAACCCCAAACGGTCTTCATTACAAACTGCTTCCAGAACAGATGTGAAAAGATTCAAGTTAAAACGATCTTTTCTGAATCATAACCATTTCCTTCACGCTGTATGTTTTTAAATATCACACAGGTGAAAATGTTCTCATATTTGAGGCTCTTCAAGGAGCAAAAACACTCAGAGCTGGAAATGATTCCCGTGATAACAATACGAACCGGCAGAGAGGCAAGTACGCTGCAGCCATTTCTAAATAAGAGAACGCTTCGCATTAGTCCTGGCAAATTGAAAAAACAAGTGCAAGAATGTCTGGAGGCAGCCAAGGAAAATGCACCTTCGGCCTAGCTGTGCTGGGACATTTTTCAGACTGCTTTTCCTGTTAAAAATTCCGTCTTTTAGACTGTGCGTCACCCTTGGGAGTCTGAGGACACCACAGCATTAACTCCTTCTGCACCCGTATCCTAGAAACCCGTATACTCGCTTATATTATACTTCTAATACTTGATAACTTTTACTGAATGATGTTTTACTCTTAACGAATCGTCCGAATGAACAACTTAGTCATATGGTGCCAATTTCCAAAAGTACCATTATTGTTAAACTGAACCAGTAGTTTTTTTCCCCCTTGTGTCAGAAAAGTGTGTAACATTGGGTGCATTGACAAATAGAGGTAGCGACAAGATATTGAAAGGTTGTGAATGTTTTACAGCCTGTAAGTGTGCGCATGGTAAAGAGCTCATATATAATGATGTATATTAACTCTCTCTCTCTCTCTTGCGCTCTTACTGGTGCGACACAGTAGCTGCAAATTAAACTCCAAATACCCCAAATGTAACACAGAGAAACTGGGCAGGTTTTAAAACCTTATAAAAAGTTTATAAGACCAGGGCAGCGGTTGCTTTAGTGGTTATGGGTGATTAACTATTGATCGGACTGCCTTTGACCGACATGTACTTAAAAAGTCTTCGGTCTTAAATACCTGACTGAAAGTTAAAAGAGTTCAATGGGACTCACCATGTGCTTTTTTTTTTTTTTTTTGCAACTACGTGGATCCTTCTGAACTCTGACCCAGAAAGCACTCCATACTTCATTTGCATGCCTTCAAAATAAAGGTTTGGGGTTTCAGTTTTATAAATAGGCCAACGTGCAGCTAGTGATGAGAGACATCTTGTGTGAGGCGTCATTGGATTTAATAAGACTTCTGCTTATCGATGCTGTATGACGGAACAGCTCGTTGAGAAATATCCTCGTCGAGGTTGTAGGATAGCAAGCTAATCACCAACATTTCACATTTTTACAGTAAAAACTAGCAGGCGTGTCTGCAGCCAAAATATATCAGTCAAAAGAGTGATGGCGCTAATAACTATTTCCTGCAAGTTTTAGACCAAACGGACTGGATTTTACTCACATCTATTTAACCTATTCAAACCCATATCGTGTCCAGTGGTGGAAACAAAGACTTATATCTTGTTTTAAAGAACAAGACTCAAAAGAGACCAAGAATTAGTAAGTAAATGTCTATTTCCTAAGATGACCGGTCTTAATCAGAGTCCATTGCAATGGACGCAGAGTCTGAAATGGTCTTAAATGTCTCCCAAACACTTAAATGTCTTCTGCTTGTTAATGCAATTAAAATCTAAATATGCAAACCATCAGCATTTGTCATGTTGTTATTTTAAAACACGAGGCTGTAAGACCTGCGTGTTTGTACCCAAAATGTATGAATAAATAACGTGACTGCTCATAAATGTAAATTTGTACAGAATGACCCAATGATTAATCATTCATCCAAATTGCACGCGTGTTTAGTTCTGAAGCCCAACCACCCCACCCTACCCCTCCATTCAGAAACGTGAGGTACAACACGAATGGTTTATGCACTCAATTCATTTAATATTGATGAGTGTCAGGTGCAGAAAACAAATGCTTTACAACATATCTTTGTTCAATTAATTCGTATGATACAGTTGCTATACAGTTTATTTACATTACCTTTACATTCTAGAGGAAAACCGTTCTTAGCTTTGTAAATATTGCGGTAAAAGCTCTTAGTTTTCGATTGCAACAGTCACTTCCGCATCTGAAAGTCAATTCAAAAGGGCTTCACGCTGTGAGAATCCACATGAACATTAAGGGCCCATTCAAGAAGAAAATGATCCATCCTGATTAAAAGCAAATGAAAAACTAAACAACCCACCCACCCAGCCACCCCTAAAACCAAACGATTGGGTAAGATGGATAAGAATAATAATTGTGGAAAAGACGTAGTGCACAAAAACACTGTCAAACACCAATAAACTGGTAAAAAGATCTTTTTAATGACCAGAAGGACACCTATTTTCTTGAAAGGAGAAGTCTTTTGTCGGCGGCTATTGTCCCCGCTTGAATAGGCTGCCAACTCTGGCCAAACATATTCAGCAGCAGTAAGGCTAAAAGCAGGGAGAAGCTCGGTATGTCAATGAAGGCCGAATGAAGGGGAAAACCCAAATAGAGAAGAGTATCGGCTTGAAACAATAGCATTCCGACACTGGCCAGGCAGGCCACAAAGGGATGAGCTCAGCCTACATATCAGATTTCCAAAAGCAGGAGGGAGCAAAAGGGAACCCCCACTGGCCTTTCAAAGTCAAAAGGTTGACCCACCACAGTCAGAAAAAGCCAAGTACCCAGGACCAAAGTGAATAGCCAACTGGCTTTTTGATGGGAGAAAAAAAAATCTAAAATCATGTGGAACTGAAATAAGATTTAAACACGGTCAAATTTCCGTCTTTAACGGAAGGACTGTGGCCGATGCTTTTTTAAATACATACCCCATTGCTTACAATAACAAAAGAGATCTAATAAATCAAATAAATAGAGGAAAGTGGGAGCGATCCAGCAAGACATAGGATGATGTAGAGCCGACCAGAAACCCTGGAGTCAAAAGTTTTTTTTTTTACATCAACACTATTCTGACGCTCGCTCGAGTCTTTAAAAAAATGAGGTAATCAAAATGAAATTAGAAAAGAGCACAAATGTCAAAAAAAAAGAATTCGAAAAAAACATATTTGTTGAAAGTAATTCGTCCATGCCGTCCAAGATTCCGATCCGGTGTGCTTGTCTTTCCCGAACCACACAGTCTTCACTTTCTCTTCTTCTGGGGTGTCCAATAGACTCGGAGTGTGTGGATCCTAGCAGCTTTGAACACGCACAGTGAGATGGTGGCCTCGCTTTTCCTGATTGGACGTTTCCAAATATCAGCGGGGTGGGGGGTGGGGGGAGAGAGAACCAACAGGAATTGTAGCACCACAGCGATCTGTCGGGTAGGACAGGACGGGAAGGTCCCACAGCTCGAATGCTAGGAGAACATCTTGGGTGCTTGAATTTGTACAGACAGAAGAAGGTTTGTGTGTGTGTGTGTGTGTGTGTGGGAGGGGGGGGTTCCTCTATTCCCCTTAGTCTCCCTGTCTGGTAAGGAGACAGGCACTGGCTTCATTTAGGTTCTTCTCCTCTCTCGTGTCGAGCTGGAACAGCACCTGCGGAGAGAAATATGTTTGTTAACAACACGTCCATAAATATGTAGACACTGGTCATGATACGCTTGTGGTTTCAGGTTACAAACGAGCTCCATACAAGAAAGTGCGGAGCGTTTAAGGCTTCTGCATCTGCTTTTTGCGAGACAACGTCCTTAAATAGCTCTGCGTGGAGGTCATATGCACCATAAAGTGATTCCCTGTCACGTTTGTGTTTACCCTCCGATAGATAATGACTGTCTGTTCGAGAGCGACCACTTTAACTACAAGCAAGCACATGGCATTAGACTCTACTAGAGATTTCCATCACACAAATATGATACTGTGAAGATACTGTAGAGATTTATCGAGATCAGGGGTCCAGTGTGCACAATTGTGAGCATATCACATTACACATTAGTTCTATATTTTGGCTTCCCATAATATTAACCATTATCATTTAGAGAGATGAATTGAGATTTATAATCTGTAAGCAATCGGGGGTTGAAAGCTGGAATGTATTGGGCTTGAACTAATAACCTCCCGGTCCTGTATTGACCACTCAACCACTACTACAAACATTTTGATATTTTTATTTACATTTTCAGCCTTTAGCCGACTAAATCAAAATACAATTATAATGGAACATCATTTTTAGCAATTCAGGAACAACTTGGTCGTCGTGGGGCTTGAACGACCTTCCGATCTCTAACCCAGTACCTTAACCACTAAGCCCTAGTTATAACAGCCCCTAGTTAACTGTTTAATTATTATTATGGTTATTTTGTAACCTAAGAACTAGCACATGGAGCTAAATAATAATAATTGATAATAATAATCAAACTATTGCTTCCCTGCACTGATGATCCCTAACACCATCCCTCCGACACGTGGACGGCATCCGTATGCATTTTATCACCTACACTGAGCGATTCAAGATTCTGAAGTTTTATCGTCGTATGTAGAGCAGAATCACGTAGTTACACTGAACAATGAAATTCTTACGTTGCTGTTCCTCTATTCACCAATAAAGTCTTGGATAATTATAATAATTGTATTAGTTTTATAATAATATAAAACT
>JAOTRQ010000005.1:993132-1005823 GCA_028565875.1 Hoplisoma paleatum | reverse complement strand
AATTTTTAACGCGTTAAAATCTTTGTAATTAATTAATCGAAATTAACGCGTTAAAGTCCCGGCCCTAATATATATAAAGTATATATAGTATATAAAGTATATATATATATATATATATAAAGTATTCGCTTACCCATCTGCATGTATCACTCTCAGGAGCTATCTTATCGCTTAAGCTCATATTTGAGTCAAGGTGAGCGAATACATTTGGCTATATATTGTTTATTCTTTTTTTCAACCTGTTCTGACTATGAAGTTTCCTGCTGATTTTGGGCTGCAATGATTTGATTTTTATTTAGCCCAAGACCAAGGCTCATGAAGAAGAGCTGGAGCGACATGCTCAGTTTCTGCTGGTCAACTTCAATCACATTCATAAGAGGATCAGGCGGGTTGCAGACAAATACCTGTCAGGCCTGGCTGAAACGTAAGAACTTTTACATGTTTCCACAGATTAGCTGTGTTTCACATGGTTCACCAGCACCATGATGCCGAATTTAGAATTTTAGCGCAGAAATGGTAAGACTGCACAGGGGGATCAGTGTTTTAATACACTTTAATACTCGAATACAGCACATCGAGACTTTGCTCGGCCATCTGGTTGTGCAAAGTGGCCACATGATAAGTTTAGGTTGCTGGATAGGGACTTCTCATAATATATACAGCTGTGGCCTGGGCTGGCTGTTTAATGGTTCAAGCACAGAAATGCGAAGGAGGACATTGAACAGGTGTGTCTCTTTATGAGCTGATCCTTACGTGGTCTTTTCTAATATAGGTGGCAAAATGCATATGGAATACAGTGTTTTGTTTTGTTGGACAAATGTTGGTTTGTCTGGTTTCTGAAGTGTAGTGTTCTATTTCAGACCAAAATTTCCAATGAAACTATGTGCACTTAAGTGCTCAGAGTTCACTACTCACTAATTTACAGTGCACTTATGTAAGTAAGCGGTTTGGGATGCTTCACATCTTTGATTCTATTACATATATATTTGGATATATTTGGATCTATTACATATATATATTCACATGCATCCAAAATGTATTCACAGCACTTCACTCTTCCCACATCTTATGCTAGTGCAATTTAAAAAAAAATGGATTTAATGGATGTTCATCATTCAATGATTTGAAGAAAGTGTACATAAAGCTAGATGAAAGTGTACACACGATGAAAAAGTGTGGATTTTCACTGTTTTTGTCCCTTTGTGAGTAATTTATTTGATTTAGGAAGACAAACCAGAACAGAAATTGTATATAAGTTGTATTGAGGCAGATTTCTGAGGAGTAGTACAGGAAAAATCCCACCAGCATTAAAGGTCCCACTGAGCATATTTGACCCAGTCCATCATGAGTAAATGAAAGACTTTTGAAACCATCAAGACCACCTTGCTAAATCTGTGTGATCGGAGTAGTAGGGCTTTACTCAAGGATGGTATTGGTATTATCTAAGTATTGAGAAATCTATTTTTAAAAAAGTCTTTAACAGAACCTAAACATGGACATTGCAAAGGGTTGTAAATTCAGAATGCTTTGTTGTTGATGTCAAGGCTTTGACTCCTACAGTCTTTGGTACATGTTCTAATAAAAAACCTATTAAATAATCACTTTACTGCTGTTTTCAGCCAACTTATTCTAAGCATCTGCAGTCTAATATATGCAGTTGTATCAAAATCAATACTGATATCTGTTTTTCTTTATTATTTGTAGCTTCCCTCACTTGTTGTGGAGTGGCCGTGTGTTAAAAACCATGCTGGACATTTTGCAGACTCTTTCTGTCTCACTCAGTGCAGTAAGTAGAACATCAGTATCTACAATGGTTCACTTACTTCTGCCTTCTTTTGATTGCCTTTCTAAAGCTCTGTCCACACAGAGATAAATCAGGCATACCTGTAGACATATTTTATCGTTTATTACTTACGTCAACAATGATCCATTTTGGGAGATTAAAAATGATGATTTTTTAAAACGGCTCCAATGATGGAAAGATTTCAAGTGGCTGGTACTGTGTTCACATGATGAACAGATTTTTGTGAAATTTCGAAATTGCACTTTGTGAACATCACACATGGCGCTAAATAATGCTACATTCATATTACAGCAATTTCTCAATTTATAGCTTTTGCAACTAAATCTGCCATCAGGAGCAACCACAGGATATGGAGAAGCACATAAAGTACCTTGCATGAGTTGTCTGTGCACAACCAGTGTTTTGTCAACTGTTGGTATATTTCTGTTGTCATGTCATAGAGCAACACCAATGGGCTCGGTAACATACCAGAGCAGTGATGCTTCATGCACCCGTGTGGACAGAAATCATATTGTTTTCTGTCTTCATGTGGACAGGGTTTAAAATTGTTTTGGCCCTCTTGCAACTGTGTATTTTGTAAATTTCACTGTGTATACTGACACTTTTTTGTAAGGAGCAGCATTGCCTTCTTTAGCAAATAAACAGTAGCTCGTCAGTTCAGGTTCCCACCACTCGGATTGGCCTTTGCTATCTACCTAGCCAATGACCTTGTGTCCAGTTTACCTGGTTTCTTCCATTTAAGCCTGTCATTGCAGACTGGGACACAAGAGTGGCAGTTTTGGCGAAGCCGTTCTGTTTCGTTTTGCTATAAAAATTCTAACATATTTCCAGTATAAAAATGATTGTTTACAGATCATTAATTAATATATGTTATGGTTAACCAGATTACCTAATCAAAATACTTGGATATGCTAAATTGGCAAATATTTTTTGTAATGTTTATTCTTTTTGAATATTTCTGAAAAGCCCTGCATGAATTTGGTGTATATCCATTCAGTTGCTCATGTTTGTCAGCTGATAATAAACAACAGTTAGCTGATGTTCTTAGTGGTGTAGTAGTGTTCTGTCAGGCCTTTGTAACCATTCTGAGAAAAGACAACAAAATGGTGAATAGAAAAATGTATAAATATCTATGAATCTATGAAATAAACTAAAACATATGTTCCAGTTCAAAGTTTTTATTCTGTTTTCTTTTGTACTTTTTTGTTCAAGAGTTGTATAAACAGATCAGAGGTATATTTTAGAACAAGTCTGGTTCCAGTTTAGGTTTCATTTCTGAAGGGATTCTGTAATGCAAGTCTAATAGCAAATTGGTTATTGGATATCAGAAATAAGATTTTCCTAAAAGAGAGGCGGTCCATAGCTGCCTGACCCTTCTTTATTCTATTTCAGTTCTTATTTTGCCTTTTTTGTTGCTTCTTTTCATTCGTTTTAGTCATTCAATAGAATGTTTCTTTGCAAATAACCCATCGTTATACTAAAATAAACAGTTAACAGTTAAACTACTAAAAGTTTAACAATTAAACAAATTTTAAACATAAAAGATTCACTGTGTCATACACTTTGCAAATGTTTTTTTCTGTTATATTTGATTTAAAAACTACTATTGTCAGATTTATATCAATTTTGCATTTGCAAATGTTAACTAAGTAATTTAGTACCCTTTAGCCTGAATAAAACTTTAATTATTTACTTTAATTTTGGACTAGATTTCTAGACTAGATTACTTGTTGTTGAGTAAAATCATCAAATGAATAATACGTTTACCTTAGCACATAAGTTGAGTTTCATTGGCTTCATGCTGTAATATGACTTCATTTTGTGCTTTATCTATTTTTCAGGACATCCACAAAGATCAGCCGTATTATAACATTCCAGATACTCCTTATTTTGTCACTGTTCCTGATACGTATGAAGCCCGAGAGGTTCGTATCGGAGGTTACAGTTTGGCTTTAAGCTTGAATAATATATCACAGTTATTTTTCTTTCAATGAAAGGTTTTATTAAAGTCCTTTTAATGTGTTCTTGTGCAGAGCATTGTAAAAGACTTTGCTGCCCGTTGTGGTGAGATCATGAAAGAGGCAATGAAATGGGCACCATCAGTCACCAAATCACATCTCCAGGTGAGCCGGAAGCTGTTGCCGTGTGTGTTGCCGGGGTGACTTGTAATCTGAGTCTTGATCTCTGTGTGATTTCCACAGGAGTACTTGAACAAGCACCAGATCTGGGTATCAGGTCTCTCTCAGCACACAGGCCTTGCTATGGCGACAGAGAGCATCCTGCACTTCGCCGGATTCAACAGACAGAGCATGGCTCTGGGAGTAAGTTCTGAATCCTTCTCAGCAAATGCACAAACTGAATTATAAAGTTGGCTATGTGGAGTGGGCACAGTACATAGTGTCCAAAATTTCATGATTCCCAATTTCAGACAATTTGATTAACAAATTACACAAATATATTGCACTTTCAAACATGGCATCATCTACTGCCATCTACAGCCGAAATATAAAATAGCTTTTTTTTTTGTGTGCATATTATACTGTGGTAAACACTGCTGGTGGGCCGCGTATTATATATTTTGTTTGACAGAGGCTGTGGGCCGATGTAAATGTGAACATTTTGTAAAGTTACTCTGTATTCATTTGCAAAAAAATTTATTGTTAAAATGATTTTACTATTAAAATTAACAACCAGCTGTGTTAAATGTCTGCCAATATTTGTGTTGTCTTTCCAGACTACTCAACTCACCGAACGGCCAGCGTGTGTTAAGAAGGATTACTCCAACTTTATGTCCTCACTGAACCTGAGGAATCGATATGCTGGAGAGGTTTTGTAAAATCTCATCACTCCAGTATTATCATGAGCACTTGTGTGATACAGAAATGTCCAATTGCAATTGTGTTGTTTGTTGTATAGGTAGCAGGAATGATCAACTTTTCGGAGGCCACACATAGCACCTCTGACCTGAATAAGCTAATGATCCAGCAGCTTAATGAAGCTTTGGAAGGGGGGCAACCACAAGCATTTACGGAGGCCATGTTCAAACTGGCAGCACTTCTCATTAGTTCCAAAGGTATTACACACCAGCTCACACCCTGTCCTTCATATACAATCGTAATAGATTCTTATAACTATTTCTATTGTACTGTATTAAATATTGTTTGTTGGTTTTAGATTGTGACCCACAGCTTCTGCATCACCTGTGCTGGTCCCCACTAAAGATGTTTACAGAAAATGGCATGGAAACAGCAATAGCCTGCTGGGATTGGCTTCTGGCAGCTCGGACTGGAGTGGAGGTTCCGGTAAGAACTTCTAAGATCTTAAAAAAAATTAATGTTATATTCCTTTTAAGCCATCATACCCTGTGCAGTACAACAGCAAATCAAATGGCATCCCACCATTGAGTTCCTGTTTCAGATTTTATCTAAACTTTTTAACTCTGGAGCTGAACAGTATAGCCCAGACACGCCTTTGTTTCTTCTATTCGATATAGCACATCACAAGTAACAAAGACACCCTCCTAGCTACAAAAACGATTGTATTTAGAGAATAATTCCAATACACTGAACGGCTCATCCAAAATCCCCAAATTATTACAATGGCTTTCGACTATAACAACACTCCCAAAACAGACAAAGCACCATGACTCACTGGTTCCCAATTCTGCCTGCAAGTTTACCAGTCACCCTCACTACTCCACCAAACTACCAGTAAAATATTACAGAGCACAACTTAGGTAACTAAAATACTACTGGAATAACAGAAAAAAAGAAAATGGATCAGCTGTCAAGGGCAATACATCCAAACCCCACCTCGTGATAGCATCGTACTAATAATAGCATACTTAAAAAACAATGCCAATGAAAATGGATCTCACTAACCAACAGGAGGTAACAAACTGGTCCTTAAATAAATATTTACATTTTTTATGAAAAAATGGTCCTGCTTTGAAAATAGTCATTATAAAACTCAATGAAACAAAATCACCTACTGTGGTTAATGTTCTTCATTTAAAAAACACAATTTTGTGTAATAAAAGTAGCAAAAACATACATTTAACCTAGTGAGAGAGGCTACTAATTTGGTTCTTTGACTGTAGTTCATGCGAGAGATGGCAGGAGCTTGGCAGATGACAGTGGAGTTGAAGATGGGACTGTTTTCCGATTCACAAGTAGAAGCTGATCCACTGGCAGCTTCTGAGGAGAGTCAACCAATGCCATGCCCACCTGACGTCACCCCCCACTACATCTGGATTGAGGTCGGTGCTGCCATAGTTAGTTGCACTAATGTAAATATGGGCTACAGTAGGTCCTAATCACTTATTTGCGGTTTATAAGAGCTGAAAAGAATGGGTGCTTTGAGTAGCCTAAGTTGTGAGCTGTAGCTGTGTAGGTAGAGATCTTGGTACTTGATTACTTAATTAAGCTGATTTGGAACACAAATGGATATATTGATTTGGATATGTGGATGTATCTCATCACTGGAGTGAATTTACCATCTATGACCGAGCTTGAAATGTTGACCACTGTCAACATTTAACTTTAACCTATTAAGTTATAGATGTATTCCCTCAGGCATTATTGTTGGTGCCAAAGTAAAAAAAAATGTGATGCCAAACCTGCATGCAAATCCACCAGTATAGATAAATAAGAAAGGTTTAGTAGGGTATCACGTAAATACACACCCTCCTGAATCCTGTGGATTGAATACAAAATATACAGACACAAATAGCACAAAATTTTTTGCTTAATTAAGCGCTAATCATCAGCTTTTCTTTTTTGCTTGGTTGTTTTAGTTCCTTGTCCAGCGCTTTGAGATTGCAAAGTACTGTAGTACTGACCAGGTGGAAATATTCAGCAGCTTGCTGCAACGGTCACTGTCTCTCACAGTGGGGGGTTCAAAAAGCAACATGAATCGGCATGTTGCAGCTATTGGACCCCGCTTCAGGTTTGCAGCATCTTTTTGCGCAGAATCTACTTCTAGTTCAATACCAAACTACAACCTAGACGTAAATAAAGGACTAACTGGCTGCTCTCTGTTTGCAGGTTATTGACACTTGGTCTGTCTCTGCTGCATTCTGATGTTGTTAGCAATGCCACTATCCGAAATGTTCTCAGAGAAAAAATCTACTCCACTGCTTTTGATTACTTTAGGTATGTGTTGTTGTTGTTTTTTTAATTCAAATTTTATTTCATTATTTCTCTTCAAAACATTTTTTCATCATTCAACACTATTTATTATTATCCTTTATTTTGCTAAGTAATTAAGGTCTTTTTGTTTCTGGGGTAGGTATAAACTAGACCAAATAATGCTGTACATTTCCCTTATTGTGTAATAAAAAAACTAATACAACAATATATAAATCAATAAAACATGTGAAGTGTTCTCACATTAATTAATCTGTCTGGAGAATCCCATACCTGGCAACTTTGTGAAGCTTCACCAACCAGACGAGGTGAATTTTGAATTCCCATTGAATGAATCACTGATCAGAATCGTGGCACATTTTTCACTGAGTTTTAGAGGCACTCTACATACAAAATATTTTAGCTGTTTGAAGTTCTCAATCTGGATACTTTCAGTGCGTCGAGATTTATTATCTTTCTCTGACACACTAAAACAGTGCTTAAAATGTGTGATTTGGGACCTGCATGTAATTAGTCTAAACATCAGAGTCAAGAAACCATGAGATCTTGTTCACAAATAAATAAAAATACTGCTGTGTATATTATATTTTATTGACGCTAATAATTTTACTGTACTGGAATTCAGTCCTCATTTTGTAAAGATTAGTTTACTTTTATTGTGCAAAACACTCATTCGCACTGTACAACAACTTGTACTTCATCTATCATTTTACATTTAGAACCTTCATTCACTCAGATAATGACACATTTAATCATTAGCCAGTGTGAAAGAAAATAGGTAAACTAAAAAGGTGTCTTTACCATTGTTTTTTATTTGTGTTACTCTTCTGCGTTTAGTGTGGCATCCAAGTTCCCCACCCAAGCGAACAAGAGTCTGCGTGAGGACATCAGCATCATGATCAAGTTCTATGCCAGCATCCTCTCGGATAAGAAGTACCTAGCTGCTAACCAGCTCGTGCCACTGGGTGAGCTTGGCGCCAATCCTCCCCAAAGCTCCTTATCCGCCGGGATTTTTGGATCGCTAATTGTTTCCAGCACCTCTCCGATATCGATCTTAAGTAAGCCTGCCTTGCTCCAACTGTGCCAACACGCAGTGCCTCCGGAGCATGCCACCACAATTTCAATTTGCCCCAACGCAATTTTGAAGCCTGCGCTTACAAATGCACGACTTGCTCACCGCGGCTGCCAATTCTTCAGTTTGTTTGGAATTGAGAAATGGCTCCGTCCCCCCACCTGCTCCCTCCAGCGCCACTTTGGCTAACCATTGTAGATGCATTCTTTCATTCAGACATTAGCACGCTCAAAAAAAATGCATGCCCATTTCAGCAGTAGAGAACTAATTTAGACATCATCTGACCCCTAAATACCCCTCCATCCGTGTGTTGTGCTACTGACAAATTAAAGTACCACTAAAAAGCTTGAAATGTTTTATTGATAATGCTAACATTATTGATTTTTGACCAAACAGGACAGAAAAAAGTGCTGGAAAAATCGAATATTGATACAAAAAACCCAACTGTATAAAAATAGATATATATTAAGGGACAATTTGTTTGACTTTACCAGACAACCAGGATGCGTCGTTGAATAGCCTGTCGGTGATGACTGCCACTGATCCCAGGAACACCATGGACACCATGTCTGTGGGAACACGGCAACAGAACACACAAGGCTGGATCAACACCTACCCACTGTCCAGTGGAATGTCTACTACTTCCAAGAAATCTGGTGTGTTAAAAATGTTTTTTATTTTATTTGGTAATTACAGTATATTTCTTGTCTGTTTCAGATGCTCAGTGAATACATTGTTGACATTTTAGTGTTGGTGCTGTTTAGTAATGCACTTTATACTTCTTCAATATGTGTTAGCCATTAACACTACAATCTACATTTTTCAATTGTTGTCTGTTTTGGCACAGGAATGTCAAAGAAGAGCAACAGAGGCACTCAACTCCACAAGTACTACATGAAGCGCAGAACCCTCCTGTTAGCATTATTGGTAGGTGTAGGTTCAATTAGATTGTCAGGGCAAGAAGTGCTTGGCATTTTAATATTTTCATTACGATTATCATTTGTATTTTTTTACCCGTATTTGACCCTTGGGTGCGCTGTGGACCGCTACTCATCCAAAAGTTTCGTATTTCCTTATCAGGTCTTTCTCTAACCCCATACTGCTCTGGAAAACTATGTGTAGACAGGAAAATTACACTTTTGGAAGGGGGGCAACCACCTATTACATGTTTTGGGGTGTGGGAGGAAGCCAGAGTACGCAGAGTAAACCCACGCAGATACAGGACGAACAAGCAAAACTCTGGTCAACCCGGGAATCGAACCCAGTATTTCTTGCTGTGAAGTGACAGTGCCAACTGCTATACCCATGTGCTGTCACCCATTTGTTATTATTACTATTATTACTATTATTATTGTGTCTAAAATGACTGAGTAGGTTAAGGAGTAATGTGGAAATGTGCATTTTATCAGCCCACTATTTTCCCCTCAGTTCATTAGGCTCAATCAGGTCTTTCAGTGGCTATTACCAAACATTATCACACATGTTTTAGTTGTCTGGGCTAGATTTGTCTTTCGTAGGGATGGTCTGTGACAGAGTAAAAGCTTTTTAAAATGTATGCAAATACAGTAACTATTTTGGTAATAAAATGTAAATGTGAGGGGAAACATTTACAAAAATGCGTATTTCTAATGGGACAAAATTCAGATAGAACTTTGGGCTCGGTTGAAGAGCAGCTCAGGTAAGCCACATTTATTATAGCAAGCATTCTCAAATGTTAAGCTTTTTATCAAACTGGATTGTTTGCGCAGCCTCAAGTATTACAGAATTTAATTACTGTTACCATTATGTCATAAAATACAAACATAATCTGCTTTAATTGACGAACAGTAAAACTTCACACTTGGGTGGTGTAGTGAATATACCTATCAGTCATTTGGCCAAAGCCTCTACATGGATTTTCACCTTCTCTGGGGTGTATTCATGCCTTTGCGCCCACTTCTTCCCACTGCATTTCACACCAGGATGAATAAATAAATAATTGCAAAATTAACAGTTCAATCTGTTTATGTGTAGCTTGAATAATGCAGTGATATATTTATGAATTTATCTGAGCGGGTGATTCAAATTCAGAAGTTCAAATCTCAACTCTGCTACAGGTCTGATAATTAAATAGACAATAATTGCTTTGTTTTCAAGGTAGAATGTTTGATGGGGATTAATCATAACTGTTAGTGGCTTATTTATGGTCTGTCTGTGATTTCTGATGACCGAAATGCATCCCTTTTGGTGCATAATAAGAGTCACTGTATGAATCAACCTCACACTGTTTAGTCTATAGCGTGCCAGACTACTGATACATAAAAAAACCAGTTGTCATCAGCTCATCTTTTGTACAAGCTGCGTGGTTCAATATTTAGAGTTTGATTCAATTTGGAATGTCTGTGTGCGCTGATCGCATGTTAGCTTGTATTTTTCTTCCATTTCTTGTTAGAACTTTTTGATTTCAAGCGAATCATTTAATATTCTCCATCTTTTTCAATCCAGGCTAGTGAGATTGAACGGCTGACCACGTGGTACAACCCACTGTCTGTCCAGGAGCTAACTATCTCCACAGAGCAGTCAGTGGAGACCAGCATCAACAACTGGAGATCCAAGTACATCAGTCTAACAGAAAAGCAGTGGAAGGACAATGTCAACCTGGCCTGGAGCATTTCTCCTTATTTTGCATTGCAGCTACCAGCCAGGTATCTAAACGCACATGCAGTATTCTGTAGTCCCCATACGGTGCTTCTGTAATAGCAGAAATGCCAGAATTATTTTAGAGGGTTTTTTAGTTATTAGGAACAAGGTACTACTGTGGTTATTTTATTCTACTGTGGTTTATTTTATATAAGTCAGTTCTGTCTCAGAACATTGTAAAAATTCTCATTTCAATATTTAAAAAGTCATCTAATTTACTAGTGCATAGAATATGTTTTATTATAATAGTCCCAACCTAATAATCTATAAAAACAAACACAATACTTATATATTATATAAAATAATAGAACTTTCCACACATTGTTACACATCCATGTAAATGTCATTTCACAGTATACAGACACGATTTTTCAACATGTCAAATGTTAAAAACAAAAATTGTTACTTAATGTGTGGTACAACTAATAAAAAATACAAATAAATATAAGGGACTTTTTTTAAGTAAAAGATGAATATATGAGTGCCAACAATTTTTACCATGACTGTACATACCAACAAGCTGTTTGAGAGGCCTGCACAGGGAACGTCTTTTCTTACTTACAGTTATATACGTAAACATCTGGAGCTAAGTTGTATTGGGACTTCAACTGGGATTGTGTGCTTTGGTCAAATGAGACCAAGATCAATTTTTCTGGCAGCAAACACTAAAAAGAGGATGAGTATGTGAAAAAGTGTCTCATGCCTACTCATGCTGTTGGGCTCTCTCAAAATGGGAACCTCATTAAGTCCATGAAATTCCATGACATTTTAATTGATAATCTGGTGGCATCTGCTGGAAGGCTGAAGATGGGTTGTCACTGGGTCTTTCAGCAAGATAATCACCTTAAACATGAAAAATGGATCTACACAAAAATGGGTCACCAGACACAAAATCAAGCTCCTCAGTCCAAATCAGTCCACCAAACTGCAATTGAAAACCTGCCTGGTGAGTTAAAAAGGAGAGTGCATATGAGGAGGACCCATGACTCGGGATTTTAAGAGATTGTGCTAAGAGGAATGACTAAATGTTCTTTCAGTATCTCTATTTGTAGTATTCAGTGGGGGGAAATTATAGAAGATTAAGTTCCTGTCTTATTGTCAAAAGGGAGTTGTACATGGCTTTTTATTATTTAAAAATATATTTGGAGCCTAAGCACACATCCTAACAAGGGGTGCCAATAATTGTGGAGGGCTTTGTCATTGCTTTACATTTAGCAGCGAAGGATTCCGTTTCCTTGTTGATTTGGATCACATTTGTTGCATCTTTTTGGAAAGCTGAAAAAAATGTCGTAGATTATTGTTAGAGGAGAAATCTTTGGTGTCACTTTATTTAGAAGTTGGAGTACTGCAGTGAAAACTGGCCTTTTAAAGAGTTTTTTTTAAGGTTCAAAGGTTTTTTCAAGTTCAAAGGTCTTAAGATAATCTGTGTAAAAATATCAAGTTTGATCGAACTGTTGCCTGTCATAAAAGCTAATATGGCACTGCAAAGTATTTAATCAGGGGACTGAACACATATTATTAGTTAGTATTTTTGATGCTCCAGAATAATTTGGTTAGAGGTTTAAATTATTTTGTACATTTATCTGTCTAAAATAAAACAGTAGAGATGGTGTGTATTCTGACATAACATCACAGCCCTTAGTGAAATACTGTGACAGGAACCCACTTGTATTCTCTTGAATTTCAGGTTTAAAAACACAGAGGCCATTGTGGCTGAAGTGACCAGGCTGGTTCGGCTGGACCCAGGTGCTGTCAGTGATGTTCCTGAAGCAGTCAAGGTGAGATCTATTCAAAGACAGAAAAGCAACATTGTACAGTTTGTGATCTTGTGAACTGACACATCCAGTATAACCTGTTCAGCTTACCGATTCACCAATGATGGAGAGTAAAACAACCGGACAACAAAAATGACTAGTCAAGTCAAGTCAACTTTATTTATTTAGCGCTTTTTCCAATAGATATTGTCTCAAAGCAACTTTACAAAATGCA